>JBAPLH010001081.1:0-47485 GCA_037897445.1 Ceriops zippeliana
AGTATATTAATGAATTCAAACAAATTTAAACTCCATTGAAAATCTAAATCTAGCTTAATTGCAATTTGGCTGGGGGGCGTCAAGTGAACTGCATTCATCTTCTGGTGTTGGCATATCGTGGCTTAATTTGAAAGTAGTTTTAATATTCCAGTAATAATGAGACTTGTCATATCAACCTCATGCCAATTCGGGCTCTCTTGTATTGTAAACAAGCAAGCTTATTTTTCATGAAATGAAAACGCTTCGACATTATCGTTTTTTACCTTTATCTAATGACTATATTATTCATTATTAAAAATAATGCCCATGAACCATCGATAAGTAGGATAATTCAATCAATGTCACCAACAAACAAGTAGTCCTCCATCATACATCTACGCATTTCTTATTGATAATAATTGGTTGACTTCCATAATCTAAAGATTTTCCTCTAATCATTTCTTGTTGCTTGGCTTCAATCTGTTTAATTAGCAAGCACTACATTTTGAGCAAGTGATTGATATTTTTGTTAATGAGAATGACAAATGTGCATAAACAAAGACCTAGTTAATAATAATGAAAGGGACAGTCAAATTTAAAATACATTGAATCTCTCAATTCAACTTACTTGCATCTACGAAATCAATCAATATCATCTTGAGTTTGCATTTCCTGCTTATGATATAAGTAATTGAATTCCTAAATAATGAGGTGACTGTTTCATATCACCATTCTATGTCTATATTATTAGGCTCACTCCTAGTATTGTTTACAGAGGAGTATTTTTCATTGGAATAAACCTTGAACATTACATGTGTTAGACTACCCATTATAGCTTGACATATTTACATAAGAAAACGACCATATTCATTCATATCAATAATATTGTCCATGAACCATCAGAAAAGTTCAAAGAGGTTAAGAGATTCATTACTGAATTCCTCAACAAACAAGAGCCCTCCAATCATACATGCTCGCATATCCTTATTGGATAAAAGCATTCTTATGGTAAATGATATTTTGACTTCGTAAATAAAGAGTTCCTCCCCATCATTTCTTTGATTGCAGGGGCTCCTCTTCTTTTCATTGTAAGCACTCACATTTGATCTACAGTTGATTGATGAAGTAATGAACAAATGTGTAGGCTAATCCACCTAGTATATTAATGAAATGAAAGACACAAACTGTTCTAAAAGTCCATTGAAACACTATAAATCTACTTACACTACTTGCATCTTGCGAAAGGAATCAATTCATCTTGGTTTGCATTTCGTTCACTAGTCCTAAATTTGTGAAAGTAGTTTAAAATATCCTAAATAATGAGACTTTCTATCAACCTATGCACCTCAATGCTCACATGCAAAATTAGGGGCTCCTCTTATTGTTACAAGGAGTATTTTTCATTCAATGACCTTGACATTATGGTTATCATTTACCTTGATTATAACGACTATATAGTCATTATAAAAATATTTGCCCATGAACCATCAATCAGTGGAATTCATTTCAATTCTAACAAACAAGAGTCCTCCATCATTGATCTCATTCTCATTTCTTATTGATAATAATTGGTTCAGCCCAAGTTCCAAAATAAAGAGTACCCCCTCCCATCCATTTCTTGTTGCAGGGGGCTCCTCTTATTTCATTAATGCAACCACACATTTTTGCATACATTAGATTGATGACAAATGACTAAACCATATAGTGTATTAATGAAAGGCTAGCATATCTACACTCCTTGAAATAAATCTACTTAATTCAAACAAAATTTAACCACCTCCCATTGAAATTTTAATCTAAATCTACTTACTTGCATTCTGCAGAAAAGATAATCAATCAATCTTGGTGTTTGCATACCTTCAATGCTACGTTTGGAAGTAGTATTAATTCCTAATTCATAATAAGAACATTTTTACATATCACCTCATGCATTAATTATAGGCTCCCTCCTCTTCTATTGGTTACTCCAAGGAGTATTTTTTACATCAATCTGCAAAAGCAATCATTCGTCTTCGATTTGTATTCCATGCTAATGTGAAGTTGTTTAATTCCTAAATTATGAGACTTTCATATATCACCTAGTGCTAATTAGGTTCCATTGTGAAACTCTTATTGTTACAAGGAGTATTTTTCATTGAACAACCTTGACATTATGTGTTCTATACTTTATTAACGACTATATTTTTTCATTAAAAAAATATTGTGTTCTACCATGAATCATAAAATAAGAGGAATTCATTGAATTCCAACAAACAAGAGTCCTCCATCATCATTCGCATTTCATATTGATAATAAGTGGTTGAGTTCCATAATTAAATAGTTCCTCCCATCATTTCTTGTTGCAGGGCTTCCTCTTTTAATGTAAGCACACATTTTGATTCATTGATGATGAGAATGACAAATGTGGCTACACAACCTAGTGTATTAATGAAATGACACAAGTTTAAATTCCATTGAAAATCTAAATCTACTTACTTGCATTTGCGAAAGGAATCATTCATCTTGGTTTGCATATCGTGCTAATGTGAAGTAGTTTTAATTCCTAAATAATGAGACCTTCATATCACCTCATGCCAATTAGGCTCCCCCTTATCGTTGCAAGGAGTATTTTTCATTGAATAACCTTGACATTATGTTTTCTAGCTTTATTAACGACTATATTCATTATAAAAATATTGCCCATGAATCATCAATAAGAGGAATTCATTGAATTCCAACAAACAAGAGTCCTCCATCATCATTCGCATTTCATATTGACAATAAGTAGTTGAGTTCCATAATAAATAGTTCCTCCCATCATTTCTTGTTGCAGGGCTCCTCTTTTAATGTAAGCACACATTTTGATTCATTGATGATGAGAATCACAAATGTGGCTAAACAACCTAGTATATTAATGAAATGACACAAGTTTAAAGTCCATTGAAACTCTAAATCTACTTACTTGCATCTGCGAAAGGAATCATTCATCTTGGTTTGCATTTCATGCTAATGTGAAGTAGTTTAATTTCTAAATAATGAGACTTTCATATCACCTCATGCTAATTGGGCTCCTCTTATTGTTACAACCAGTATTTTTCCTTCAATGACCTTGACATTATGTTTTCTACCTTTATTAACGACAATAGTCATTATAAAAATATTGCCCCATGAACCATCAATCAGTGGAATTCATTCAATTCTAACAAACAAGAGTCCTCCATCTTGATTCGCATTTTTCTTATTGATAATAATTGGTTGAGTTCCAAAGTAAAGAGTACCTCCCATCATTTCTTGTTGCAGGGCTCCTCTTTTCATTGCAACCACACATTTTGATACATTGATGATGAGAATGACAAATATGGCTAAACAAGCTAGTATATTAATGAATTCAAACAAATTTAAACTCCATTGAAAATCTAAATCTACTTACTTGCATTTGCGAAAGGAATCATTCATCTTGGTTTGCATATCGTGCTAATGTGAAGTAGTTTAATTCCTAAATAATGAGACTTACATATCACCTCATGCCAATTCGGCTTCTCTTATTGTTACAAGGAGTATTTTTCATTGAATAACCTTGACATTATGTTTTTTACCTTTATTAATGACTATATTCATTATAAAAATATTGCCCATGAACCATCAATAAGAGGAATTCATTCAATTCCAACAAACAAGAGTCCTCCATCATCATTCGCATTTCTTATTGATAATAATTGGTTGACTTCCAAAATAAAGAGTTCCTCTAATCATTTCTTGTTGCTGGGCTCATCTGTTAATTGCAAGCACACATTTTGATACATTGATGATGAGAATGACAAATGTGCATAAACAACCTAGTATATTAATGAAAGGACACAAATTTAAAATACATTGAATCTCTCAATCTACTTACTTGCATCTACGAAATCAATCATTCATCTTGGTTTGCATTTCCTGCTTATGTGAAGTAGTTTGATTCCTAAATAATGAGACTTTCATATCACCTCGTGCTAATTAGGCTCCTCTTATTGTTACAAGGAGTATTTTTCATTGAATAACCTTGACATTATGTTTTCTAGCTTTATTAACGACAATATTCATTATAAAAATATTGCCCATGAACAATCAATAAGAGGAATTCATTGAATTCCAACAAACAAGGGCCCTCCATCATCATTCGCATTTCATATTGATAATAAGTGGTTGAGTTCCATAATAAATAGTTCCTCCCATCATTTCTTGTTGCAGGGCTCCTCTTTTAATGTAAGCACACATTTTGATTCCTTGATGATGAGAATGACAAATGTGGCTAAACAACCTAGTGTATTCATGAAATGACACAAGGTTAAATTCCATTGAAACTCCAAATCTACTTACTTGCATTTGCGAAAGGAATCATTCATCATGGTTTGCATATCGTGCTAATGTGAAGTAGTTTAATTCCTAAATAATGAGACTTTCATATCACCTCATGCCAATTAGGCTCCTCTTATTGTTACAAGGAGTATTTTTCATTGAATAACCTTGACATTATGTTTTTTACCTTTATTAATGACTATATTCATTATAAAAATGTAGCCCATGAACCATCAATAAGAGGAATTCATTCAATTCCAACAAACAAGAGTCCTCCATCATCATTCGCATTTTTCTTATTGATAATAATTGGTTGACTTCCAAAAATAAAGAGTTCCTCCCATCATTTCTTGTTGCATGGCTCCTCTTTTAATTGCAAGAACACATTTTGATACATTGATGATGAGAATGACAAATATGGCTAAACAACCTAGAATATTAATGAATTCAAACAAATTTTTAAACTCCATTGAAACTCTAAATCTACTTACTTCAATCTGCAAAAGCAAATCATTCGTCTCTCGATTTGCATTCCATGCTAATGTGAAGTTGTTTAATTCCTAAATTATGAGACTTTCATATCACCTAGTGCTAATTAGGTTCCTCTTATTGTTGCAAGGAGTATTTTTCATTGAACAACCTTGACATTATGTTTTCTACCTTTATTAACGACTATATTCATTATAAAAATATTGCCCATGAATCATCAATAAGAGGAATTCATTGAATTCCAACAAACAAGAGTCCTCCATCATCATTCGCATTTCATATTGATAATAAGTGGTTGAGTTCCATAATAAATAGTTCCTCCCATCATTTCTTTTTGCAGGGCTCCTCTTTTAATGTAAGCACACATTTTGATTCATTGATGATGAGAATGACAAATGTGGCTAAACAACCTAGTGTATTAATGAAATGACACAAGTTTAAATTCCATTGAAACTCTAAATCTACTTACTTCAATCTGCAAAAGCAATCATTCGTCTCGATTTGCATTCCATGCTAATGTGAAGTTGTTTAATTCCTATATTATGAGACTTTCATATCACCTAGTGCTAATTAGGCTCCTCTTATTGTTGCAAGGAGTATTTTTCATTGAATAACCTTGACATTATGTTTTCTACCTTTTTTAACGACTATATTCATTATAAAAATATTGCCCATGAATCATCAATAAGAGGAATTCATTGAATTCCAACAAACAAGAGTCCTCCATCATCATTCGCATTTCATATTGATAATAAGTGGTTGAGTTCCATAATAAATAGTTCCTCCCATCATTTCTTGTTGCAAGGCTCCTCTTTTAATGTAAGCACACATTTTGATTCATTGATGATGAGAATGACAAACGTGGCTAAACAACCTAGTATATTAATGAAATGACACAAGTTTAAAGTCCATTGAAACTCTAAATCTACTTACTTGCATCTGCGAAAGGAATCATTCATCTTGGTTTGCATTTCATGCTAATGTGAAGTAGTTTAATTTCTAAATAATGAGACTTTCATATCACCTCATGCTAATTGGGCTCCTCTTATTGTTACAAGCAGTATTTTTCCTTCAATGACTTTGACATTATGTTTTCTACCTTTATTAACGACAATAGTCATTATAAAAATATTGCGCATGAACCATCAATCAGTGGAATTCATTCAATTCTAACAAACAAGAGTCCTCCATCTTGATTCGCATTTCTTATTGATAATAATTGGTTGAGTTCCAAAGTAAAGAGTACCTCCCATCATTTCTTGTTGCAGGGCTCCTCTTTTCATTGCAACCACACATTTTGATACATTGATGATGAGAATGACAAATATGGCTAAACAAGCTAGTATATTAATGAATTCAAACAAATTTAAACTCCATTGAAAATCTAAATCTACTTACTTGCATTTGCGAAAGGAATCATTCATCTTGGTTTGCATATCGTGCTAATGTGAAGTAGTTTAATTCCTAAATAATGAGACCTTCATATCACCTCATGCCAATTAGGCTCCCCCCTTATCGTTGCAAGGAGTATTTTTCATTGAATAATAACCTTGACATTATGTTTTCTAGCTTTATTAACGACTATATTCATTATAAAAAATATTGCCCATGAATCATCAATAAGAGGAATTCATTGAATTCCAACAAACAAGAGTCCTCCATCCATCATTCATCATTCGCATTTCATATTGACAATAAGTAGTTGAGTTGCATAATAAATAGTTCCTCCCATCATTTCTTGTTGCAGGGCTCCTCTTTTAATGTAAGCACACATTTGATTCATTGATGATGAGAATGACAAACGTGGCTAAACAACCTAGTATATTAATGAAATGACACAAGTTTAAAGTCCATTGAAACTCTAAATCTACTTACTTGCATCTGCGAAAGGAATCATTCATCTTGGTTTGCATTTCATGCTAATGTGAAGTAGTTTAATTTCTAAATAATGAGACTTTCATATCACCTCATGCTAATTGGGCTCCTCTTATTGTTACAACCAGTATTTTTCCTTCAATGACCTTGACATTATGTTTTCTACCTTTATTAACGACAATAGTCATTATAAAAATATTGCCCATGAACCATCAATCAGGGGAATTCATTCAATTCTAACAAACAAGAGTCCTCCATCTTGATTCGCATTTCTTATTGATAATAATTGGTTGAGTTCCAAAGTAAAGAGTACCTCCCATCATTTCTTGTTGCAGGGCTCCTCTTTTCATTGCAACCACACATTTTGATACATTGATGATGAGAATGACAAATATGGCTAAACAAGCTAGTATATTAATGAATTCAAACAAATTTAAACTCCATTGAAAATCTAAATCTACTTACTTGCATTTGCGAAAGGAATCATTCATCTTGGTTTGCATATCGTGCTAATGTGAAGTAGTTTAATTCCTAAATAATGAGACTTTCATATCACCTCATGCCAATTAGGCTCCTCTTATTGTTACAAGGAGTATTTTTCATTGAATAACCTTGACATTATGTTTTTTACCTTTATTAATGACTATATTCATTATAAAAATATTGCCCATGAACCATCAATAAGAGGAATTCATTGAATTCCAACAAACAAGAGTCCTCCATCATCATTCGCATTTCCTATTGATAATAATTGGTTGACTTCCAAAATAAAGAGTTCCTCTAATCATTTCTTGTTGCTGGGCTCATCTGTTAATTGCAAGCACACATTTTGATACATTGATGATGAGAATGACAAATGTGCATAAACAACCTAGTATATTAATGAAAGGACACAAATTTAAAATACATTGAATCTCTAAATCTACTTACTTGCATCTACGAAATCAATCATTCATCTTGGTTTGCATTTCCTGCTTATGTGAAGTAGTTTGATTCCTAAATAATGAGACTTTCATATCACCTCGTGCTAATTAGGCTCCTCTTATTGTTACAAGGAGTATTTTTCATTGAATAACCTTGACATTATGTTTTCTAGCTTTATTAACGACTATATTCATTATAAAAATATTGCCCATGAACAATCAATAAGAGGAATTCATTGAATTCCAACAAACAAGAGCCCTCCATCATCATTCGCATTTCATATTGATAACAAGTGGTTGAGTTCCATAATAAATAGTTCCTCCCATCATTTCTTGTTGCAGGGCTCCTCTTTTAATGTAAGCACACATTTTGATTCATTGATGATGAGAATGACAAATGTGGCTAAACAACCTAGTGTATTAATGAAATGACACAAGTTTAAATTCCATTGAAACTCTAAATCTACTTACTTGCATTTGCGAAAGGAATCATTCATCATGGTTTGCATATCGTGCTAATGTGAAGTAGTTTAATTCCTAAATAATGAGACTTTCATATCACCTCATGCCAATTAGGCTCCTCTTATTGTTACAAGGAGTATTTTTCATTGAATAACCTTGACATTATGTTTTTTACCTTTATTAATGACTATATTCATTATAAAAATATTGCCCATGAACCATCAATAAGAGGAATTCATTCAATTCCAACAAACAAGAGTCCTCCATCATCATTCGCATTTCTTATTGATAATAATTGGTTGACTTCCAAAATAAAGAGTTCCTCCCATCATTTCTTGTTGCATGGCTCCTCTTTTAATTGCAAGCACACATTTTGATACATTGATGATGAGAATGACAAATATGGCTAAACAACCTAGAATATTAATGAATTCAAACAAATTTAAACTCCATTGAAACTCTAAATCTACTTACTTCAATCTGCAAAAGCAATCATTCGTCGTCTCGATTTGCATTCCATGCTAATATGAAGTTGTTTAATTCCTAAATCATGAGACTTTCATATCACCTAGTGCTAATTAGGCTCTCCTCTTATTGTTGCAAGGAGTATTTTTCATTGAATAACCTTGACATTATGTTTTCTACCTTTATTAACGACTATATTCATTATAAAAATATTGCCCATGAATCATCAATAAGAGGAATTCATTGAATTCCAACAAACAAGAGTCCTCCATCATCATTCGCATTTCATATTGATAATAAATGGTTGAGTTCCATAATAAATAGTTCCTCCCATCATTTCTTGTTGCAGGGCTCCTCTTTTAATGTAAGCACACATTTTGATTCATTGATGATGAGAATGACAAATGTGGCTAAACAACCTAGTATATTAATGAAATGACACAAGTTTAAAGTCCATTGAAACTCTAAATCTACTTACTTGCATCTGCGAAAGGAATCATTCATCTTGGTTTGCATTTCATGCTAATGTGAAGTAGTTTAATTTCTAAATAATGAGAATTTCATATCACCTTATGCTAATTGGGCTCCTCTTATTGTTACAAGCAGTATTTTACCTTCAATGACCTTGACATTATGTTTTCTACCTTTATTAACGACAATAGTCATTATAAAAATATTGCCCATGAACCATCAATCAGTGGAATTCATTCAATTCTAACAAACAAGAGTCCTCCATCTTGATTCGCATTTCTTATTGATAATAATTGGTTGAGTTCCAAAGTAAAGAGTACCTCCCATCATTTCTTGTTGCAGGGCTCCACTTTTCATTGCAACCACACATTTTGATACATTGATGATGAGAATGACAAATATGGCTAAACAAGCTAGTATATTAATGAATTCAAACAAATTTAAACTCCATTGAAAATCTAAATCTACTTACTTGCATTTGCGAAAGGAATCATTCATCTTGGTTTGCATATCGTGCTAATGTGAAGTAGTTTAATTCCTAAATAATGAGACTTTCATATCACCTCATGCCAATTAGGCTCCTCTTATTGTTACAAGGAGTATTTTTCATTGAATAACCTTGACATTATGTCATTTACCTTTATTAATGACTATATTCATTATAAAAATATTGCCCGTGAACCATCAATAACAGGAATTCATTCAATTCCAACAAACAAGAGTCCTCCATCATCATTTGCATTTCTTATTGATAATAATTGGTTGACTTCCAAAATAATGAGTTCCTCGAATCATTTCTTGTTGCTGGGCTCATCTGTTAATTTCAAGCACACATTTTGATACATTGATGATGAGAATGACAAATGTGCATAAACAACCTAGTACATTAATGAAAGGACACAAATTTAAAATACATTGAATCTCTAAATCTACTTACTTGCATCTACGAAATCAATCATTCATCTTGGTTTGCATTTCCTGCTTATGTGAAGTAGTTTGATTCCTAAATAATGAGACTTTCATATCACCTCGTGCTAATTAGGCTCCTCTTATTGTTACAAGGAGTATTTTTCATTGAATAACCTTGACATTGTGTTTTCTAGCTTTATTAACGACTATATTCAGTATCAAAATATTGCCCATGAACAATCAATAAGAGGAATTCATTGAATTCCAACAAACAAGAGCCCTCCATCATCATTCGCATTTCATATTGATAATAAGTGGTTGAGTTCCATAATAAATAGTTCCTCCCATCATTTCTTGTTGCAGGGCTCCTCTTTTAATGTAAGCACACATTTTGATTCATTGATGATGAGAATGACAAATGTGGCTAAACAACCTAGTGTATTCATGAAATGACACAAGTTTAAATTCCATTGAAACTCTAAATCTACTTACTTGCATTTGCGAAAGGAATCATTCATCTTGGTTTGCATATCGTGCTAATGTGAAGTAGTTTAATTCCTAAATAATGAGACTTTCATATCACCTCATGCCAATTGGGCTCCTCTTATTGTTACAAGGAGTATTTTTCATTGAATAACCTTGACATTATGTTTTTTACCTTTATTAATGACTATATTCATTATAAAAATATTGCCCATGAACCATCAATAAGAGGAATTCATTCAATTCCAACAAACAAGAGTCCTCCATCATCATTCGCATTTCTTATTGATAATATTTGGTTGACTTCCAAAATAAAGAGTTCCTCTAATCATTTCTTGTTGCTGGGCTCATCTGTTAATTGCAAGCACACATTTTGATACATTGATGATGAGAATGACAAAATGGCTAAACAACCTAGAATATTAAAGAATTCAAACAAATTTAAACTCCATTGAAACTCTAAATCTACTTACTTCAATTTGCAAAAGCAATCATTCGTCTCGATTTGCATTCCATGCTAATGTGAAGTTGTTTAATTCCTAAATTATGAGACTTTCATATCATCTAGTGCTAATTAGGCTCCTCTTATTGTTGCAAGGAGTATTTTTCATTGAACAACCTTGACATTATGTTTTCTACCTTTATTAACGACTATATTCATTATAAAAATATTGCCCATGAATCATCAATAAGAGGAATTCATTGAATTCCAACAAACAAGAGCCCTCCATCATCATTCGCATTTCATATTGATAATAAGTGGTTGAGTTCCATAATAAATAGTTCCTCCCATCATTTCTTGTTGCAGGGCTCCTCTTTTAATTTACACATTTTGATTCATTGATGATGAGAATGACAAATGTGGCTAAACAACCTAGTGTATTAATGAAATGACACAAGTTGAAATTCCATTGAAACTCTAAATCTACTTACTTGCATTTGCGAAAGGAATCATTCATCTTGGTTTGCATATCGTGCTAATGTGAAGTAGTTTAATTCCTAAATAATGAGACTTTCATATCACCTCATGCCAATTAGACTCCTCTTATTGTTGCAAGGAGTATTTTTCATTGAATAACCTCGACATTATGTTTTCTACCTTTATTAACGACTATATTCATTATAAAAATATTGCCCATGAATCATCAATAAGAGGAATTCATTCAATTCCAACAAACAAGAGTCCTCCATCATCATTTGCATTTCATATTGATAATAAGTGGTTGAGATCCGTAATAAATAGTTCCTCCCATCATTTCTTGTTGCAGGGCTCCTCTTTTAATGTAAGCACACATTTTGATTCATTGATGATGAGAATGAAAAATGTGGCTAAACAACCTAGTATATTAATGAAATGACACAAGTTTAAAGTCCATTGAAACTCTAAATCTACTTACTTGCATCTGCGAAAGGAATCATTCATCTTGGTTTGCATTTCATGCTAATGTGAAGTAGTTTTAATTTCTAAATAATGAGACTTTCATATCACCTCATGCTAATTGGGCTCCTCCTCTTATTTGTTACAACCAGTATTTTTCCTTCAATGACCTTGACATTATGTTTTCTACCTTTATTAACGACAATAGTCATTATAAAAATATTGCCCATGAACCATCAATCAGTGGAATTCATTCAATTCTAACAAACAAGAGTCCTCCATCTTGATTCGCATTTCTTATTGATAATAATTGGTTGAGTTCCAAAGTAAAGAGTACCTCCCATCATTTCTTGTTGCAGGGCTCCTCTTTTCATTGCAACCACACATTTTGATACATTGATGATGAGAATGACAAATATGGCTAAACAAGCTAGTATATTAATGAATTCAAACAAATTTAAACTCCATTGAAAATCTAAATCTACTTACTTGCATTTGCGAAAGGAATCATTCATCTTGGTTTGCATATCGTGCTAATGTGAAGTAGTTTAATTCCTAAATAATGAGACTTTCATATCACCTCATGCCAATTGGGCTCCTCTTATTGTTAAAAGGAGTATTTTTCATTGAATAACCTTGACATTATGTTTTTTTACCTTTATTAATGACTATATTCATTATAAAAAATATTGCCCATGAACCATCAATAAGAGGAATTCATTGAATTCCAACAAACAAGAGTCCTCCATCATCATTCGCATTTCTTATTGATAATAATTGGTTGACTTCAAAATAAAAAGAGTTCCTCCCATCATTTCTTGTTGCATGGCTCCTCTTTTAATTGCAAGCACACATTTTGATACATTGATGATGAGAATGACAAATGTGCATAAACAACCTAGTATATTAATGAAAGGACACAAATTTAAAATACATTGAATCTCTAAATCTACTTACTTGCATCTACGAAATCAATCATTCATCTTGGTTTGCATTTCCTGCTTATGTGAAGTAGTTTGATTCCTAAATAATGAGACTTTCATATCACCTCGTGCTAATTAGGCTCCTCTTATTGTTACAAGGAGTATTTTTCATTGAATAACCTTGACATTATGTTTTCTAGCTTTATTAACGACTATATTCATTATAAAAATATTGCCCATGAACAATCAATAAGAGGAATTCATTGAATTCCAACAAACAAGAGCCCTCCATCATCATTCGCATTTCATATTGATAACAAGTGGTTGAGTTCCATAATAAATAGTTCCTCCCATCATTTCTTGTTGCACGGCTCCTCTTTTAATGTAAGCACACATTTTGAATCATTGATGATGAGAATGACAAATGTGGCTAAACAACCTAGTGTATTAATGAAATGACACAAGTTTAAATTCCATTGAAACTCTAAATCTACTTACTTGCATTTGCGAAAGGAATCATTCATCATGGTTTGCATATCGTGCTAATGTGAAGTAGTATAATTCCTAAATAATGAGACTTTCATATCACCTCATGCCAATTAGGCTCCTCTTATTGTTACAAGGAGTATTTTTCATTGAATAACCTTGACATTATGTTTTTTACCTTTATTAATGACTATATTCATTATAAAAATATTGCCCATGAACCATCAATAAGAGGAATTCATTCAATTCCAACAAACAAGAGTCCTCCATCATCATTCGCATTTCTTATTGATAATAATTGGTTGACTTCCAAAATAAAGAGTTCCTCCCATCATTTCTTGTTGCATGGCTCCTCTTTTAATTGCAAGCACACATTTTGATACATTGATGATGAGAATGACAAATATGGCTAAACAACCTAGAATATTAATGAATTCAAACAAATTTAAACTCCATTGAAACTCTAAATCTACTTACTTCAATCTGCAAAAGCAATCATTCGTCTCGATTTGCATTCCATGCTAATATGAAGTTGTTTAATTCCTAAATCATGAGACTTTCATATCACCTAGTGCTAATTAGGCTCCTCTTATTGTTGCAAGGAGTATTTTTCATTGAATAACCTTGACATTATGTTTTCTACCTTTATTAACGACTATATTCATTATAAAAATATTGCCCATGAATCATCAATAAGAGGAATTCATTGAATTCCAACAAACAAGAGTCCTCCATCATCATTCGCATTTCATATTGATAATAAATGGTTGAGTTCCATAATAAATAGTTCCTCCCATCATTTCTTGTTGCAGGGCTCCTCTTTTAATGTAAGCACACATTTTGATTCATTGATGATGAGAATGACAAATGTGGCTAAACAACCTAGTATATTAATGAAATGACACAAGTTTAAAGTCCATTGAAACTCTAAATCTACTTACTTGCATCTGCGAAAGGAATCATTCATCTTGGTTTGCATTTCATGCTAATGTGAAGTAGTTTAATTTCTAAATAATGAGACTTTCATATCACCTCATGCTAATTGGGCTCCTCTTATTGTTACAAGTAGTATTTTTCCTTCAATGACCTTGACATTATGTTTTCTACCTTTATTAACGACAATAGTCATTATAAAAATATTGCCAATGAACCATCAATCAGGGGAATTCATTCAATTCTAACAAACAAGAGTCCTCCATCTTGATTCGCATTTCTTATTGATAATAATTGGTTGAGTTCCAAAATAAAGAGTACCTCCCATCATTTCTTGTTGCAGGGCTCCTCTTTTCATTGCAACCACACATTTTGATACATTGATGATGAGAATGACAAATATGGCTAAACAAGCTAGTATATTAATGAATTCAAACAAATTTAAACTCCATTGAAAATCTATATCTACTTACTTGCATTTGCGAAAGGAATCATTCATCTTGGTTTGCATATCGTGCTAATGTGAAGTAGTTTAATTCCTAAATAATGAGACTTTCATATCACCTCATGCCAATTGGGCTCCTCTTATTGTTAAAAGGAGTATTTTTCATTGAATAACCTTGACATTATGTTTTTTACCTTTATTAATGACTATATTCATTATAAAAATATTGCCCATGAACCATCAATAAGAGGAATTCATTGAATTCCAACAAACAAGAGTCCTCCATCATCATTCGCATTTCTTATTGATAATAATTGGTTGACTTCCAAAATAAAGAGTTCCTCCCATCATTTCTTGTTGCATGGCTCCTCTTTTAATTGCAAGCACACATTTTGATACATTGATGATGAGAATGACAAATGTGCATAAACAACCTAGTATATTAATGAAAGGACACAAATTTAAAATACATTGAATCTCTAAATCTACTTACTTGCATCTACGAAATCAATCATTCATCTTGGTTTGCATTTCCTGCTTATGTGAAGTAATTTGATTCCTAAATAATGAGACTTTCATATCACCTCGTGCTAATTAGGCTCCTCTTATTGTTACAAGGAGTATTTTTCATTGAATAACCTTGACATTATGTTTTCTAGCTTTATTAACGACTATATTCATTATAAAAATATTGCCCATGAACAATCAATAAGAGGAATTCATTGAATTCCAACAAACAAGAGCCCTCCATCATCATTCGCATTTCATATTGATAACAAGTGGTTGAGTTCCATAATAAATAGTTCCTCCCATCATTTCTTGTTGCAGGGCTCCTCTTTTAATGTAAGCACACATTTTGATTCATTGATGATGAGAATGACAAATGTGGCTAAACAACCTAGTGTATTAATGAAATGACACAAGTTTAAATTCCATTGAAACTCTAAATCTACTTACTTGCATTTGCGAAAGGAATCATTCATCATGGTTTGCATATCGTGCTAATGTGAAGTAGTTTAATTCCTAAATAATGAGACTTTCATATCACCTCATGCCAATTAGGCTCCTCTTATTGTTACAAGGAGTATTTTTCATTGAATAACCTTGACATTATGTTTTTTACCTTTATTAATGACTATATTCATTATAAAAATATTGCCCATGAACCATCAATAAGAGGAATTCATTCAATTCCAACAAACAAGAGTCCTCCATCATCATTCGCATTTCTTATTGATAATAATTGGTTGACTTCCAAAATAAAGAGTTCCTCCCATCATTTCTTGTTGCATGGCTCCTCTTTTAATTGCAAGCACACATTTTGATACATTGATGATGAGAATGACAAATATGGCTAAAAACAACCTAGAATATTAATGAATTCAAACAAATTTAAACTCCATTGAAACTCTAAATCTACTTACTTCAATCTGCAAAAGCAATCATTCGTCTCGATTTGCATTCCATGCTAATATGAAGTTGTTTAATTCCTAAATCATGAGACTTTCATATCACCTAGTGCTAATTAGGCTCCTCTTATTGTTGCAAGGAGTATTTTTCATTGAATAACCTTGACATTATGTTTTCTACCTTTATTAACGACTATATTCATTATAAAAATATTGCCCATGAATCATCAATAAGAGGAATTCATTGAATTCCAACAAACAAGAGTCCTCCATCATCATTCGCATTTCATATTGATAATAAATGGTTGAGTTCCATAATAAATAGTTCCTCCCATCATTTCTTGTTGCAGGGCTCCTCTTTTAATGTAAGCACACATTTTGATTCATTGATGATGAGAATGACAAATGTGGCTAAACAACCTAGTATATTAATGAAATGACACAAGTTTAAAGTCCATTGAAACTCTAAATCTACTTACTTGCATCTGCGAAAGGAATCATTCATCTTGGTTTGCATTTCATGCTAATGTGAAGTAGTTTAATTTCTAAATAATGAGAATTTCATATCACCTTATGCTAATTGGGCTCCTCTTATTGTTACAAGCAGTATTTTACCTTCAATGACCTTGACATTATGTTTTCTACCTTTATTAACGACAATAGTCATTATAAAAATATTGCCCATGAACCATCAATCAGTGGAATTCATTCAATTCTAACAAACAAGAGTCCTCCATCTTGATTCGCATTTCTTATTGATAATAATTGGTTGAGTTCCAAAGTAAAGAGTACCTCCCATCATTTCTTGTTGCAGGGCTCCACTTTTCATTGCAACCACACATTTTGATACATTGATGATGAGAATGACAAATATGGCTAAACAAGCTAGTATATTAATGAATTCAAACAAATTTAAACTCCATTGAAAATCTAAATCTACTTACTTGCATTTGCGAAAGGAATCATTCATCTTGGTTTGCATATCGTGCTAATGTGAAGTAGTTTAATTCCTAAATAATGAGACTTTCATATCACCTCATGCCAATTAGGCTCCTCTTATTGTTACAAGGAGTATTTTTCATTGAATAACCTTGACATTATGTCTTTTACCTTTATTAATGACTATATTCATTATAAAAATATTGCCCGTGAACCATCAATAACAGGAATTCATTCAATTCCAACAAACAAGAGTACTCCATCATCATTTGCATTTCTTATTGATAATAATTGGTTGACTTCCAAAATAATGAGTTCCTCGAATCATTTCTTGTTGCTGGGCTCATCTGTTAATTTCAAGCACACATTTTGATACATTGATGATGAGAATGACAAATGTGCATAAACAACCTAGTACATTAATGAAAGGACACAAATTTAAAATACATTGAATCTCTAAATCTACTTACTTGCATCTACGAAATCAATCATTCATCTTGGTTTGCATTTCCTGCTTATGTGAAGTAGTTTGATTCCTAAATAATGAGACTTTCATATCACCTCGTGCTAATTAGGCTCCTCTTATTGTTACAAGGAGTATTTTTCATTGAATAACCTTGACATTGTGTTTTCTAGCTTTATTAACGACTATATTCAGTATCAAAATATTGCCCATGAACAATCAATAAGAGGAATTCATTGAATTCCAACAAACAAGAGCCCTCCATCATCATTCGCATTTCATATTGATAATAAGTGGTTGAGTTCCATAATAAATAGTTCCTCCCATCATTTCTTGTTGCAGCGCTCTTCTTTTAATGTAAGCACACATTTTGATTCATTGATGATGAGAATGACAAATGTGGCTAAACAACCTAGTATATTAATGAAATGACATAAGTTTAAATTCCATTGAAACTCTAAATCTACTTACTTGCATTTACGAAAGGAATCATTCATCTTGGTTTGCATATCGTGCTAATATGAAGTAGTTTAATTCCTAAATAATGAGACTTTCATATCACCTCAAGCTAATTAGGCTCCTCTTATTGTTACAAGGAGTATTTTTCATTCAATGACCTTGACTTTATGTTTTCTACCTTTATTAATGACTATATTCATCGTAAAATTATTGCCCACAAACCATCAATAAGAGGAATTCATTCAATTCCAACAAACAAGAGTCCTCCATCATCATTTGCATGTCTTATTGATAATAATTGGTTGAGTTCCAAAATAAAGAGTTCCTCTCATCATTTCTTGTTGCAGGGCTCCTTTTTTCATTGTAAGCACACATTTTGATACATTGATGATGAGAATGACAAATGTAGCTAAACCACCTAGTATATTAACGAAATAACACAAATTTAAACTCCATTGAAACTCTAAATCTACTTACTTGTATCTGCAAAATCAATCATTCATCTTCGTTTGCATTTCCTGCTTATGTGAAGTATTTTAATTCCTAAATATTGAGACTCTCATATCACCTCATGCTAATTCGGCTCATCTTATTGTTACAAGGAGTATTTTTCATTCAATGACCTTGACATTATGTTTTCTTACTTTATTAACGACTATATTCATTACAAAAATATTGCCCATGAACCATGAATAAGAGGAATTCATTCAATTCCAACAAACAAGAGTCCTCCATCATCATTCGCATTTCTTATTGATAATAATTGGTTGACTTCCAAAATAAAGAGTTCCTCCCATCATTTCTTGTTGCATGGCTCCTGTTTTAATTGCGAGCACACATTTTGATACATTGATGATGAGAATGACAAATATGGCTAAACAAGCTAGTATATTAATGAATTCAAACAAATTTAAACTCCATTGAAACTCTAAATCTACTTACTTGAATTTGCAAAAGCAATCATTCATCTCAATGTGCATTCCATGCTAATGTGAAGTTGTGTAATTCCAAAATAATGAGACTTTCATATCACCTCATGCTAATTAGGCACCTCTTATTGTTACAAGGAGTACATTTCATTCAATGACCTTGACATTATGTTTTCTACCTTTATTAACATCTATATTCATTATAAAAATATTGCCCATGATCCATCAATAAGAGGAATTCATTCCATTCCAACAAACAAGAGTCCTCCATCACAATTCTCATTTCTTATTGCTAATAATTAGTTGAGTTCCAAAATAAAGAGTTCCTCTAATCATTTCTTGTTGCTGGGCTCATCTGTTAATTGCAAGCACACATTTTGATACATTGATGATGAGAATGACAAATGTGCCTAAACAACCTAGTATATTAATGAAATGACACAAATTTAAAATACATTGAATCTCTAAATCTACTTACTTGCATCTGCGAAATCAATCATTCATCTTGGTTTGCATTTCCTGCTTATGTGAAGTAGTTTGATTCCTAAATAATGAGACTTTCATATCACCTCGTGCTAATTAGGCTCCTCTTATTGTTACAAGGAGTATTTTTCATTGAATAACCTTGACATTATGTTTTCTAGCTTTATTAACGACTATATTCATTATAAAAATATTGCCCATGAACAATCAATAAGAGGAATTCATTCAATTCCAACAAAGAAGAGTCCTCCATCATCATTCTAATTTCTTATTGATAATAATTGGTTTAGTTCCGAAATAAATATTTCCTGCAATCATTTCTTCTTGCAGGGCTCCTCTTTTAATTGTAAGCACACATTTTGATTCATTGATGATGAGAACGACAAATGTGGTTAAACAACCTAGTATATTAATGAAATGACATAAATTTAAACTCCATTGAAACTCTAAATCTACTTACTTGTATCTACCGAATCAATCACTCATCTTCGTTTGCATTTCCTGCTTATGTGAAGTATTTTAATTCCTAAATATTAAGACTTTCATATCACCTCATCCTAATTCGGCTCATCTTATTGTTACAAGGATTATTTTTCGTTCAATGACCTTGACATTATGTTTTCTACCTTTATTAACGACTATATTCATTATAAAAATATTGCCCATGAACCATCAATACGAGGAATTCATTCCATTCCAACAAACAAGAGTCCTCCATCACAATTCGCATTTCTTATTGATAATAATTGGTTGAGTTCCAAAATAAAGAGTTCCTCTCATCATTTCTTGTTGTAGGGCTCATCTGTTAATTGCAAGCATACATTTTGATACATTTATGATGAGAATGACAAATGTGCCTAAACAACCTAGTATATTAATGAAATGACACAAATTTAAAATCCATTGAAACTGTAAATCTACTTACTTGCATATGCAAAATCAATCATTCATCTTCATTTGCATTTCCTGCTTACGTGAAGTAGTTTAATTCCTAAATAACGAGACTTTCATATCACCTCATGCTAATTCGGCTCATCTTATTGTTACAAGGAGTATTTTTCGTTCAATGACCATGACATTATGTTTTCTACCTTTATTAACGTCTATATTCATTATAAAAATATTGCCCATGAAGCATCATTCAGAGGAATTCATTCAATTCTAACAAACAAGAGTCCTCCATCTTGATTCGCATTTCTTATTGATAATAATTGGTTGAGTTCCAAAATAATGAGTACCTCCCATCATTTCTTGTTGCAGGGCTCCACTTTTAATTGCAACCACACATTTTGATACATTGATGATGAGAATGACAAATGTGGCTAAAAAACCTAATATATTAATGAAATGACAAAAATTTAAACTCCATTGAAACTCTAAATCTACTTACTTGCATCTGTAAAATCAATCATTCATCTTCGTTTCCATTTCCTACTTAAGTGAAGTATTTTAGTTCCTAAATAATGAGACTTTCATATCACCTCATGCTAATTAGGCTCCTCTTATTGTTACAAGGAGTATTTTTCATTCAATGACATTGACATTATGTTTTCTACCTTTATTAACGACTATATTCATTATAAAAATATTGCCCATGAACCATCAATAAGGGGAATTCATTCGATTCCAAAAAACAAGAGCCCTCCATCATCATTCGCATTTCTTATTGATATTAATTGGTTGACTTCCAAAATAAAGAGTTCCTCCCATCATTTCTTGTTGCATGGCTCCTCTTTTAATTGCAAGCACACATTTTGATACATTGATGATGAGAATGACAAATGTGGCTAAACAACCTAGTATATTAATGAAATGACAAAAATTTAAACTCCATTGAAACTCTAAATCTACTTACTTGCATCTGCAAAATCAATCATTCATCTTCGTTTGCATTTCCTACTTATGTGAAGTATTTTAATTCCTAAATTATGAGAATTTCATATCACCTCATGCTAATTAGGCTCCTCTTATTGTTACAAGGAGTATTTTTCATTCAATGACCTTAACATTATGTTTTTTACCTTTATTAACGACTATATTCATTATAAAAATATTGCCCATGAACCATCAATCAGAGGAATTCATTCATTTATAAACAAACAAGAGTCCACCATCATCATTCGCATTTCTTATTGATAACAATGGGTTGAGTTCCAAAATAAAGAGTTCCTCCAATCATTTCTTGCTGCATGGCTCCTCTTTTAATTGCAAGCACACATTTTGATACATTGATGATGAGAATGAAAAATACGGCTAAACAACCTAGAATATTAATGAAACTCTAAATCTACTTACTTCAATCTGCAAAAGCAATCATTCATCTTGATTTGCATTCCATGCTAATGTGAACTTGTTTAATTCCTAAATTATGCGACTTTCATATCACCTCGTGCTAATTAGGCTCCTCTTATTGTTACAAGGAGTATTTTTCATTGAATAACCTTGAAATTATGTTTTCTACCATTATTAATGACTATATTCATTATAAAAATATTGCCTATGAATCATCAATAAGTGAAATTCATTCAATTCCAACAAACAAGAGTCCTCCATCATCATTTGCATTTCTTATTGATAATAATTGGTTGAGTGCCAAAATAAAGAGTTCCTCCCATCATTTCTTGTTGCAGGGGTCCTCATTTGATGTAAGCACACATTTTGATTCATTGATGATGAGAATGACAAATGTGGCTAAACAACCTAGTATATTAATGAAATGACACAAGTTTAAAGTCCATTGAAACTCTAAATCTACTTACTTGCATCTGTGAAAGGAATCATTCATCTTGGTTTGCATTTCGTACTAATGTGAAGTAGTTTAATTCCTAAATAATGAGACTTTCATATCACCTCATGCTAATTAGGCTCCTCTTATTGTTACAAGGAGTATTTTTCATTCAATGACCTTGACATTATGTTTTCTACCTTTATTAATGACTATATTCATTGCAAAAATATTGCCCACAAACCATCAATAAGAGGAATTCATTCAATTCCAACAAACAAGAGTCCTCCATCACCATTTGCATTTCTTATTGATAATAATTGGTTGAGTTCCAAAATAAATTGTTCCTCTCATCATTTCTTGTTGCAGGGCTCCTCTTTTCATTTTAAGCACACATTTTGAAACATTGATGATGAGAATGACAAATGTGGCTAAACAAACTTGTATATTAATGAAATGACAAAAATTTAAACTCCATTGAAACTCTAAATCTACTTACTTGTATCTGCAAAATCAATCATTCATCTTCGTTTGCATTTCCTGCTTATGTGAAGTATTTTAATTCCTAAATATTGAGACTTTCATATCACCTCATGCTAATTAGGCTCATCTTATTGTTACAAGGAGTATTTTTCATTCAATGACCTTGACATTATGTTTTTTACCTTTATTAACGACTATATTCATTATAAAAATATTGTCCATGAACCATCAATCAGAGGAATTCATTCAATTCTAACAAACAAGAGTCCTCCATCTTGATTCGCATTTCTTATTGATAATAATTGGTTGAGTTCCAATATAAAGAGCACCTCCCATCATTTCTTGTTGGAGGGCTCCACTTTTCATTGCAACCACACATTTTGATACATTGATGATGAGAATGACAAATACGGCTAAACAACCTAGAATATTAATGCATTCAAACAAATTTAAACTCCATTGAAACTCTAAATCTACTTACTTCAATCTGCAAAAGCAATCATTCATCTTGATTTGCATTCCATGCTAATGTGAACTTGTTTAATTCCTAAATTATGTGACTTTCATATCACCTCGTGCTAATTAGGCTCCTCTTATTGTTACAAGGAGTATTTTTCATTGAATAACCTTGACATTATGTTTTCTACCATTATTAATGACTATATTCATCATAAAAATATTGCCGTTGAATCATCAATAAGAGGAATTCATTCAATTCCAACAAACAAGAGTCCTCCATCATCATTTGCATTTCTTATTGATAATAATTGGTTGAGTTCCAAAATAAAGAGCTCCTCCCATCATTTCTTGTTGCAGGGGTCCTCATTTGATGTAAGCACACATTTTGATTCATTGATGATGAGAATGACAAATGTGGCTAAACAACCTAGTATATTAATGAAATGACATAAGTTTAAAGTCCATTGAAACTCTAAATGTACTTACTTGCATCTGTGAAAGGAATCATTCATCTTGGTTTGCATTTCGTACTAATGTGAAGTAGTATAATTCCTAAATAATGAGACTTTCATATCACCTCATGCTAATTAGGCTCCTCTTATTGTTACAAGGAGTATTTTTCATTCAATGACCTTGACATTATGTTTTCTACCTTTCTTAACGACTATATTCATTGCAAAAATATTGCCCACAAACCATCAATAAGAGGAATTCATTCAATTCCAACAAACAAGAGTCCTCCATCATCATTTGCATTTCTTATTGATAATAATTGGTTGAGTTCCAAAATAAAGAGTTCCTCCCATCATTTCTTGTTGCAGGGGTCCTCATTTGATGTAAGCACACATTTTGATTCATTGATGATGAGAATGACAAATGTGGCTAAACAACCTAGTATATTAATGAAATGACACAAGTTTAAAGTCCATTGAAACTCTAAATCTACTTACTTGCATCTGTGAAAGGAATCATTCATCTTGGTTTGCATTTCGTACTAATGTGAAGTAGTATAATTCCTAAATAATGAGACTTTCATATCACCTCATGCTAATTAGGCTCCTTTTATTGTTACAAGGAGTATTTTTCATTCAATGACCTTCACATTATGTTTTCTACCTTTATTAACGACTATATTCATTGCAAAAATATTACCCACAAACCATCAATAAGAGGAATTCATTCAATTCCAACAAACAAGAGTCCTCCATCATCATTTGCATTTCTTATTGATAATAATTGGTTGAGTTCCAAAATAAAGAGTTCCTCTCATCATTTCTTGTTGCAGGGCTCCTCTTTTCATTTTAAGCACACATTTTGAAACATTGATGATGAGAATGACAAATGTGGCTAAACAACCTAGTATATTAATGAAATGACAAAAATTTAAACTACATTGAAACTCTAAATCTACTTACTTGTATCTGCAAAATCAATCATTCATCTTCGTTTGCATTTCCTGCTTATGTGAAGTATTTTAATTCCTAAATAATGAGGCTTTCATATCACCTCATGCTAATTAGGCTCCTCTTATTGATACAAGGAGTATTTTTCATTCAATGTCCTTGACATTATGTTTTTTTACCTTTCTTAATGACTATATTCATTATAAAAATATTGTCCATGAACCATCAATCAGAGGAATTCATTCAATTCCAACAAACAAGAGTCCTCCATCATCATTCGCATTTCTTATTGATAATAATTGGTTGAGTTCCAAAATAAATAATTCCTCCCATCATTTCTTGTTGCATGGCTCCTCTTTTAAATGCAAGCACACATTTTGATACATTGTTGATGAGAATGACAAATATGGCTAAACAACCTAGAATATTAATGAATTCAAACAAATTTAAACTCCATTGAAACTCTAAATCTACTTACTTCAATCTGCAAAAACAATCATTCATCTCAATTTGCATTCCATGCTAATGTGAAGTTGTTTAATTCCTAAATTATGAGACTTTCATATCACCTCATGCTAATTAGGCTCCTCTTATTGTTGCCGGGAGTATTTTTCATTCAACGACCTTGACATTATGTTTTCTATCTTTATTAACGACTATATTCATTATAAAAATATTGCCCATGAACCATCAATCAGAGGAATTCATTCAATTCCAACAAACAAGAGTCCTCCATCATCATTTGCATTTCTTATTGATAATAATTGGTTGCGTTCCAAAATAAGGAGTTCCTCTCATCATTTCTTGTTGCAGGGCTCCTCTTTTCATTGTAAGCACACATTTTGATACATTGATGATGAGAATGACAAATGTGGCTAAACAAACTTGTATATTAATGAAATGACAAAAATTTAAACTCCATTGAAACTCTAAATCTATTTACTTGTATCTGCAAAATCAATCATTCATCTTCGTTTGCATTTCCTGCTTATGTGAAGTATTTTAATTCCTAAATATTGATACTTTCATATCACCTCATGCTAATTAGGCTCATCTTATTGTTATAGGGAGTATTTTTCATTCAATGACCTTGACATTATGTTTTCTACCTTTGTTAACGACTATATTCATTATAAAAATATTGCCCATGAACCATCAATCTGAGGAATTCATTTAATTCTAACAAAAAAGAGTCCTCCATCTTGATTCGCATTTCTTATTGATAATAATTGGTTGAGATCCAAAATAATGAGTACCTACCACCATTTCTTGTTGCAGGGCTCCACTTTTAATTGCAACCACACATTTTGATACATTGATGATGAGAATGACATATGTGGCTGAAAAACCTAGTATATTAATGAAATGACAAAAATTTAAACTCCATTGAAACTATAAATCTACTTACTTGCATCTGCAAAATCAATCATTCGTCTTCGTTTGCATTTCCTGCTGATGTGAATTATTTTAATTCCTAAATTATGACACTTTCTTATCAACCTATGCTAATTAGGCTCCTCTTATTGTTACAAGGAGTATTTTTCATTCAATGTCCTTGACATTATGTTTTTTACCTTTCTTAATGACTATATTCATTATAAAAATATTGCCCACGAACCATCAATCAAAGGAATTCATTCAATTCCAACAAACAAGAGTCCTCCATCATCATTTGCATTTCTTATTGATAATAATTTGTTGCGTTCCAAAATAAAGAGTTCCTCTCATCATTTCTTGTTGCAGGGCTACTCTTTCCATTGTAAGCACACATTTTGATACATTGATGATGAGAATGACAAATGTGCCTAAACAAACTTGTATATTAATGAAATGACAAAAATTTAAACTCCATTGAAACTCTAAATCTACTTACTTGTATCTGCAAAATCAATCATTCATCTTCGTTTGCATTTCCTACTTATGTGAAGTATTTTAATTCCTAAATATTGAGACTTTCATATCACCTCATGCTAATTAGGCTTATCTTATTGTTACAAGGAGTATTTTTCATTCAATGACCTTGACATTATGTTTTCTACCTTTATTAAAGACTATATTCATTATAAAATATTGCCCACCAACCATCAATAGGAGGAATTCATTCAATTCCAACAAACAAGAGTCCTCCATCATCATTCGCATTTCTTATTGATAATAATTGGTTGAGTTACAAAATAAAGAGTTCCTCTCATCATTTCTTGTTGCAGGGCTCCTCTTTTCATTGCAAGCACATATTTTGATACATTGATGATGATAATGACAAATGTGGCTAAACAACCTAGTATATTAATGAAATGACACAAATTTAAACTCCATTGAAACTGTAAATCTACTTACTTGCATATGCAAAATCAATCATTCATCTTCATTTGCATTTCCTGCTTATGTGAAGTATTTTAATTCCTAAATTATGAGACTTTCATACCACCTCATGCTAATTAGGCTCATCTTATTGTTACAAGGAGTATTTTTCATTCAATGACCTTGACATTAAGTTTTCTACCTTTATTAACGACTATATTCATTATAAAAATATTGCCTATGAACCATCAATCAGAGGAATTCATTCAATTCCAACAAACAAGAGTCCTCCATCTTGACTCGCATTTCCTACTGATAATAATTGGTTGAGTTCCAAAATAATGAGTACTTCCCATCATTTCTTGTTGCAGGGCTCCTCTTTTAATTGCAACCACTCATTTTGATACATTGATGATGAGAATGAGAAATGTGGCTAAACCACCTAGTATATTAATGAAATGACACAAATTTAAACTCCATTGAAACACTAAATCTACTTACTTGCATCTGCGAAATTAGTCATTCATCTTGGTTTGCATTTCGCGCTTATGTGATGTAGTTTCATTCCTAAATAATGAGGCTTTCATATCACCTCATGCTAATTAGGCTCCTCTTATTGTTTCAAGGAGTATCTTTCATTCAATGACCTTGACATTATGTTTTCTACCTTTATTAACGAATATATTCATTGTAAAAATATTGCCCAAGAACCATCAATCAGAGGAATTCAGTCAATTCCAACAAACAAGAGTCCTCCATCTTGATTCGCATTTCTTATTGATAATAATTGGTTGAGTTCCAAAATAAAGAGTTGCTCTCATCATTTCTTGCTGCAGGGATCCTCTTTTCATTGTAAGCACATATTTTGATACATTGATGATGATAATGACAAATGTGGCTAAACAACCTAGTATATTAATGAAATGACAAAAATTTAAAATCCATTGAAACTGTAAATCTACTTACTTGCATCTGCAAAATCAATCATTCATCTTGGCTTGCATTTCGTGCTTATGTGAAGTATTTTAATTCCTAAATAATGAGGCTTTCATATCACCTCATGCTAATTAGGCTCCTCTTATTGATACAAGGAGTATTTTTCATTCAATGTCCTTGACATTATGTTTTTTTACCTTTCTTAATGACTATATTCATTATAAAAATATTGTCCATGAACCATCAATCAGAGGAATTCATTCAATTCCAACAAACAAGAGTCCTCCATCAACATTCGCATTTCTTATTGATAATAATTGGTTGAGTTCCAAAATAAAGATTTCCTCCCATCATTTCTTGTTGCATGGCTCCTCTTTTAAATGCAAGCACACATTTTGATACATTGTTGATGAGAATGACAAATATGGCTAAACAACCTAGAATATTAATGAATTCAAACAAATTTAAACTCCATTGAAATTCTAAATCTACTTACTTCAATCTACAAAAGCAATCATTCATCTCGATTTGCATTCCATGCTAATGTGAAGTTGTTTAATTCCTAAATTATGAGACTTTCATATCACCTCATGCTAATTAGGCTCCTCTTATTGTTGCCGGGAGTATTTTTCATTCAACGACCTTGACATTATGTTTTCTATCTTTATTAAAGACTATATTCATTATAAAAATATTGCCCATGAACCATCAATCAGAGGAATTCATTCAATTCCAACAAACAAGAGTCCTCCATCATCATTTGCATTTCTTATTGATAATAATTGGTTGCGTTCCAAAATAAAGAGTTCCTCTCATCATTTCTTGTTGCAGGGCTCCTCTTTTCATTGTAAGCACACATTTTGATACATTGATGATGAGAATGACAAATGTTGCTAAACAAGCTAGTATATTAAAGAAATGACAAAAATTTAAACTCCATTGAAACTTTAAATCTACTTACTTGTATCTGCAAAATCAATCATTCATCTTCGTTTGCATTTCCTGCATATGTGAAGTATTTTAATTCCTAAATAATGAGGCTTTCATATCACCTCATGCTAATTAGGCTCCTCTTATTGATACAAGGAGTATTTTTCATTCAATGTCCTTGACATTATGTTTTTTTACCTTTCTTAATGACTATATTAATTATAAAAATATTGTCCATGAACCATCAATCAGAGGAATTCATTCAATTCCAACAAACAAGAGTCGTCCATCATCATTCACATTTCTTATTGATAATAATTGGTTGACTTCCAAAATAAAGAATTCCTCCCATCATTTCTTGTTGCATGGCTCCTCTTTTAAATGCAAGCACACATTTTGATACATTATTGATGAGAATGACAAATATGGCTAAACAACCTAGAATATTAATGAATTCAAACAAATTTAAACTCCATTGAAACTCTAAATCTACTTACTTCAATCTGCAAAAGCAATCATTCATCTTGATTTGCATTCCATGCTAATGTGAAGTTATTTAATTCCTAAATTATGACACTTTCATATCAACTCATGCTAATTAGGCTCCTCTTATGTTTACAAGGAATATTTTTCATTCAATGTCCTTGACATTATGTTTTTTACCTTTCTTAATGACTATATTCATTATAAAAATATTGCCCACGAACCATCAATCAGAGGAATTCATTCAATTCCAACAAACAAGAGTCCTCCATCATCATTTGCATTTCTTATTGATAATAATTGGTTGCGTTCCAAAATAAAGAGTTCCTCTCATCATTTCTTGTTGCAGGGCTCCTCTTTTCATTGTAAGCACACATTTTGATACATTGATGATGAGAATGACAAATGTGGCTAAACAAACTTGTATATTAATGAAATGACAAAAATTTAAACTCCATTGAAACTCTAAATCTACTTACTTGTATCTGCAAAATCAATCATTCATCTTCGTTTGCATTTCCTGCTTATGTGAAGTATTTTAATTCCTAAATATTGAGACTTTCATATCACCTCATGCTAATTAGGCTCATCTTATTGTTACAAGGAGTATTTTTCATTCAATGACCTTGACATTATGTTTTCTACCTTTATTAACGACTATATTCATTATAAAAATATTGGCCATGAACCATCAATCAGAGGAATTCATTCAATTCTAACAAACAAGAGTCCTCTATCTTGATTCACATTTCTTATTGATAATAATTGGTTCAGTTCCAAAATAAAGAGCACCTCCCATCATTTCTTGTTGCAGGGCTCCACTTTTCATTGCAACCACACATTTTGATACATTGATGATGAGAATGACAAATGTTGCTAAACAACCTAGTATATTAATGAAATGACAAAAATTTAAACTCCATTGAAACTCTAAATGTACTTACTTGCATCTGCAAAATCAATCATTCATGTTCGTTTGCATTTCCTGCTTATGTGAAGTATTTTAGTTCCTAAATAATGAGACTTTCATATCACCTCATGCTAATTAGGCTCCTCTTATTGTTACAAGGAGTATTTTTCATTCAATGACCTTGACATTATGTTTTCCACCTTTATTAACGACTATATTCATTATAAAATATTGCCCACCAACCATCAATAGGAGGAATTCATTCAATTCCAACAAACAAGAGTCCTCCATCATCATTCGCATTTCTTATTGATAATAATTGGTTGAGTTACAAAATAAAGAGTTCCTCTCATCATTTCTTGTTGCAGGGCTCCTCTTTTCATTGCAAGCATATATTTTGATACATTGATGATGATAATGACAAATGTGGCTAAACCACCTAGTATATTAATGAAATGACACAAATTTAAACTCCATTGAAACTGTAAATCTACTTACTTGCATATGCAAAATCAATCATTCATCTTCATTTGCATTTCCTGCTTATGTGAAGTATTTTAATTCCTAAATTATGAGACTTTCATATCACCTCATGCTAATTAGGCTCATCTTATTGTTACAAGGAGTATTTTTCATTCAATGACCTTGATATTAAGTTTTCTACCTTTATTAATCACTATATTCATTATAAAAATATTGCCTATGAACCATCAATCAGAGGAATTCATTCAATTCCAACAAACAAGAGTCCTCCATCTTGACTCGCATTTCTTACTGATAATAATTGGTTGAGTTCCAAAATAATGAGTACCTCCCATCATTTCTTGTTGCAGGGCTCCTCTTTTAATTGCAACCACTCATTTTGATACATTGATGATGAGAATGAGAAATGTGGCTAAACCACCTAGTATATTAATGAAATGACACAAATTTAAACTCCATTGAAACACTAAATCTACTTACTTGCATCTGCGACATTAGTCATTCATCTTGGTTTGCATTTCGCGCTTATGTGATGTAGTTTCATTCCTAAATAATGAGGCTTTCATATCACCTCATGCTAATCAGGCTCCTCTTATTGTTTCAAGGAGTATTTTTCATTCATTGACCTTGACATTATGTTTTCTACCTTTATTAACGACTATATTCATTATAAAAATATTGTCCATGAACCATCAATCAGAGGAATTCATTCAATTCCAACAAACAAGAGTCCTCCATCATCATTCGCATTTCTTATTGATAATAATTGGTTGAGTTCCAAAATAAAGATTTCCTCCCATCATTTCTTGTTGCATGGCTCCTCTTTTAAATGCAAGCACACATTTTGATACATTGTTGATGAGAATGACAAATAGGGCTAAACAACCTAGAATATTAATGAATTCAAACAAATTTAAACTCCATTGAAACTCTAAATCTACTTACTTCAATCTGCAAAAGCAATCATTCATCTCGATTTGCATTCCATGCTAATGTGAAGTTGTTTAATTCCTAAATTATGAGACTTTCATATCACCTCATGCTAATCAGGCTCCTCTTATTGTTTCAAGGAGTATTTTTCATTCATTGACCTTGACATTATGTTTTCTACCTTTATTAACGACTATATTCATTATAAAAATATTGTCCATGAACCATCAATCAGAGGAATTCATTCAATTCCAACAAACAAGAGTCCTCCATCATCATTTGCATTTCTTATTGATAATAATTGGTTGCCTTCCAAAATAAAGAGTTCCTCTCATCATTTCTTGTTGCAGGGCTCCTCTTTTCATTGTAAGCACACATTTTGATACATTGATGATGAGAATGACAAATGTGGCTAAACAAACTTGTATATTAATGAAATGACAAAAATTTAAACTCCATTGAAACTCTAAATCTACTTACTTGTATCTGCAAAATCAATCATTCATCTTCGTTTGCATTTCCTGCTTATGTGAAGTATTTTAATTCCTAAATATTGAGACTTTCATATCACCTCATGCTAATTAGGCTCATCTTATTGTTATAAGGAGTATTTTTCATTCAATGACCTTGACATTATGTTTTCTACCTTTGTTAACGACTATATTCATTATAAAAATATTGCCCATGAACCATCAATCAGAGGAATTCATTTAATTCTAATAAACAAGAGTCCTCCATCTTGATTCGCATTTCTTATTGATAATAATTGGTTGAGATCCAAAATAATGAGTACCTCCCATCATTTCTTGTTGCAGGGCTCCACTTTTAATTGCAACCACACATTTTGATACATTGATAATGAGAATGACATATGTGGCTAAAAAACCTAGTATATTAATGAAATGACAAAAATTTAAGCTCGATTGAAACTATAAATCTACTTACTTGCATCTGCAAAATCAATCATTCGTCTTCGTTTGCATGTCCTGCTGATGTGAAGTATTTTAATTCCTAAATTATGACACTTTCATATCAACTCTTGCTAATTAGGCTCCTCTTATTGTTACAAGGAGTATTTTTCATTCAATGTCCTTGACATTATGTTTTTTACCTTTCTTAATGACTATATTCATTATAAAAATATTACCCACGAACCATCAATCAGAGGAATTCATTGAATTCCAACAAACAAGAGTCCTCATGCTAATTCGGCTCATTTATTGTTACAAGGAGTATTTTTCATTCAATGACCTTGACATGATGTTTTCTACCTTTATTAACGACTATATTCATTATAAAAATATTGCCCACGAACCATCAATAAGAGGAATTCATTCAACTCTAACAAACAAGAGTCCTCCATCATCATTCGCATTTCTTATTGATAATAATTGGTTGACTTCCAAAATAAAGAGTTCCTCCCATCATTTCTTGTTGCATGGCTCCTTTATTAATTGCAAGCACACATTTTGATACATTGATGATGAGAATGACAAATATGGCTAAACAACCTAGTATATTAATGAATTCAAACAAATTTAAACTCCACTGAAACTCTAGATCTACTTACTTGAATCTGCAAAAGCAATCATTCATCTCGATTTGCATTCCATGCTAATGTGAAGTTGTTTAATTCCAAAATAATGAGACTTTCATATCACCTCATGCTAATTAGGCTCCTCTTATATTTACAAGGAGTACTTTTCATTCAATGACCTTGACATTATGTTTTCTACCTTTATTAACGACTATATTCATTATAAAAATATTGCCCATGAACAATCAATAAGAGGAATTCATTCAATTCCAACAAAGAAGAGTCCTCCATCATCATTCGCATTTCTTACTGATAACAATTGGTTGAGTGCCAAAATAAATATTTCCTCCCAACATTTCTTTTTGCAGGGCTCCTCTTTTAATTGTAAGCACACATTTTGATTCATTGATGATGAGAATGACAAATGTGGCTAAACAACCTAGTATATTAATGAAATGACATAAATTTAAACTCCATTGAAACTCTAAATCTACTTACTTGTATCTGCAAAATCAATCATTCATCTTCGTTTGCATTTCCTGCTTATGTGAAGTATTTTAATTCCTAAATATTGAGACTTTCATATCACCTCATGCTAATTCGGCTCATCTTATTGTTACAAGGAGTATTTTTCATTCAATGACCTTGACATTATGTTTTCTACCTTTATTAACGACTATATTCGTCATAAAAATATTGCCCATGAAGCATCATTTAGAGGAATTCATTCAATTCTAACAAACAAGAGTCCTCCATCTTGATTCGCATTTCTTATTGATAATAATTGGTTGAGTTCCAAAATAATGAGTACCTCCCATCATTTCTTGATGCAGGGCTCCACTTTTAATTGCAACCACACATTTTGATACATTGATGATGAGAATGACAAATGTGGCTAAAAAACCTAGTATATTAATGAAATGACAAAAATTTAAACTCCATTGAAACTATAAATCTACTTACTTGCATCTGCAAAATCAATCATTCATCTTCGTTTCCATTTCCTACTTAAGTGAAGTATTTTAGTTCCTAAATAATGAGACTTTCATATCACCTCATGCTAATTAGGCTCCTCTTATTGTTACAAGGAGTATTTTTCATTCAATGACCTTGACATTATGTTTTCTACCTTTATTAACGACTATATTCATTATAAAAATATTGCCCATGAACCATCAATAAGGGGAATTCATTCGATTCCATCAAACAAGAGCCCTCCATCATCATTCGCATTTCTTATTGATAATAATTGGTTGACTTGCAAAATAAAGAGTTCCTCCCATCATTTCTTGTTGCATGGCTCCTCTTTTAATTGCAAGCACACATTTTGATACATTGATGATGAGAATGACAAATGTGGCTAAACAACCTAGTATATTAATGAAATGACAAAAATTTAAACTCCATTAAAACTGTAAATCTACTTACTTGCATCTGCAAAATCAATCATTCATCTTCGTTTGCATTTCCTACTTATGTGAAGTATTTTAATTCCTAAATTATGAGAATTTCATATCACCTCATGCTAATTAGGCTCCTCTTATTGTTACAAGGAGTATTTTTCATTCAATGACCTTAACATTATGTTTTTTACCTTTATTAACGACTATATTCATTATAAAAATATTGCCCATGAACCATCAATAAGAGGAATTCATTCATTTATAAACAAACAAGAGTCCACCATCATCATTGGCATTTCTTATTTATAACAATTGGTTGAGTTCCAAAATAAAGAGTTCCTCCAATCATTTCTTGCTGCATGGCTCCTCTTTTAATTGCAAGCACACATTTTGATACATTGATGATGAGAATGACAAATACGGCTAAACAACCTAGAATATTAATGAATTCAAACAAATTTAAACTCCATTGAAACTCTAAATCTACTTACTTCAACCTGTAAAAGCAATCATTCATCTTGATTTGCATTCCATGCTAATGTGAACTTGTTTAATTCCTAAATTATGAGACTTTCATATCACCTCGTGCTAATTAGGCTCCTCTTATTGCTACAAGGAGTATTTTTCATTGAATAACCTTGACATTATGTTTTCTACCATTATTAACGACTATATTCATTATAAAAATATTGCCCATGAATCATCAATAAGAGGAATTCATTCAATTCCAACAAACTAGAGTCCTCCATCATCATTTGCATTTCTTATTAATAATAATTGGTTGAGTTCCAAAATAAAGAGTTCCTCCCATCATTTCTTGTTGCAGGGCTCCTCATTTGATGTAAGCACACATTTTGATACATTGATGATGAGAATGACAAATACGGCTAAACAACCTAGAATATTAATGAATTCAAACAAATTTAAACTCCATTGAAACTCTAAATCTACTTACTTCAATCTGTGAAAGCAATCATTCATCTTGATTTGCATTCCATGCTAATGTGAACTTGTTTAATTCCTAAATTATGAGACTTTCATATCACCTCATGCTAATTCGGCTCATCTTATTGTTACAAGGAGTATTTTTCATTCAATGACCTTGACATTATGTTTTCTACCTTTATTAACGACTATATTCATTATAAAAATATTGTCCATGAACCATCAATCAGAGGAATTCATTCAATTGTAACAAACAAGAGTCCTCCATCTTGATTCGCATTTCTTATTGATAATAATTGGTTGAGTTCCAAAATAAAGAGCACCTCCCATCATTTCTTGTTGCAGGGCTCCACTTTTCATTGCAACCACACATTTTGATACATTGATGATGAGAATGACAAATGTTGCTAAACAACCTAGTATATTAATGAAATGACAAAAATTTAAACTCCATTGAAACTCAAAATCTACTTACTTGCATCTGCAAAATCAATCATTCATCTTCGTGCTAATTAGGATCCTCTTATTGTTACAAGGAGTATTTTTCATTCAATGTCCTTGACATTATGTTTTTTTTACCATTCTTAATGACTATATTCATTATAAAAAATATTGTCCATGAACCATCAATAAGAGGAATTCATTCAATTCCAACAAACAAGAGTCCTCCATCATCATTCGCATTTCTTATTGATAATAATTGGTTGAGTTCCAAAATAAAGATTTCCTCCCATCATTTCTTGTTGCATGGCTCCTCTTATAAATGCAAGCACACATTTTGATACATTGATGATGAGAATGACAAATATGGCTAAACAACCTAGAATATTAGTGAATTCAAACAAATTTAAACTGCATTGAAACTCTAAATCTACTTACTTCAATCTGCAAAAGCAATCATTCATCACGATTTGCATTCCATGCTAATGTGAAGTTGTTTAATTCCTAAATTATGAGACTTTCATATCACCTCGTGCTAATTAGGCTCCTCTTATTGCTACAAGGAGTATTTTTGATTGAATAACCTTGACATTATGATTTCTACCATTATTAACGACTATATAAATTATAAAAATATTGCCCATGAACCATCAATCAGAGGAATTCTTTTAATTCTAACAAACAAGAATCCTGCATCTTGATTCTCATTTCTTATTGATAATAATTGGTTGAGTTCCAAAATAAAGAGTACCTCCCATCATTTCTTGTTGCAGGGCTCCTCTTTTCATTGTAAGCACATATTTTGATACATTGATGATGATAATGACAAATGTGGCTAAACAACCTAGTATATTAATGAAATGACAAAAATTTAAACTCCATTGAAACTATAAATCTACTTACTTGCATATGCAAAATCAATCATTCATCTTCGTTTGCATTTCCTGCTTATGTGAAGTATTTTAATTCCTAAATTATGAGACTTTCATATCACCTCATGCTAATTAGGCTCCTCTTATTGTTACAAGGAGTATTTTTCATTCAATGACCTTCACATTATGTTTTCTATCTTTATTAACGACTATATTCATTATAAAAATATTTCCCATGAGCCATCAATCAGAGGAATTCATTTCATTCTAACAAACAAGAGTCTTCCATCTTGATTTGCATTTCTTATTGATAATAATTGTTTGAGTTTCAAAATAAAGAGTACCTCCCAACATTTCTTGTTGCAGGGCACCTCTTTTAATTGCAACAACACATTTTGATACATTGATGATGAGAATGACAAATGTGGCTAAACGACCAAGTATATTAACGAAATGACCCAAATTTAAACTCAATTGAAACTCTAAATCTACTTACTTGCATCTGCAAAATTAATCATTCATCTTGGTTTGCATTTCGTGCTTATGTGATGTAGTTTAATTCCTAAATAATGAGGCTTTCATATCACCTCATGCTAATTAGGCTCCACTTATTGTTACAACGAGTATTTTTTGTTGAATAACCTTGACATTATGTTTTTTACCTTTATTAACGACTATATTCATTATAAAAATATTGCCCATGAACCATCAATAAGGGGAATTCATTCAATTCCAACAAACAAGAGTCCTCCATCATCATTCGCATTTCTTATTGATAATAATTGGTTGAGTTCCAAAATAAAGATTTCCTCCCATCATTTCTTGTTGCATGGCTCCTCTTTTAAATGCAAGCACACATTTTGATACATTGATGATGAGAATGACAAATATGGCTAAACAACCTAGAATATTAGTGAATTTAAACAAATTTAAACTGCATTGAAACTCTAAATCTACTTACTTCAATCTTCAAAAGCAATCATTCATCACGATTTGCATTCCATGCTAATGTGAAGTTGTTTAATTCCTAAATTATGAGACTTTCATATCACCTCATGCTAATTAGGCTCCTCTTATTGTTGCCGGGAGTATTTTTCATTCCATGACCTTGACATTATATTTTCTATCTTTATTAACGACTATATAAATTATAAAAATATTGCCCATGAACCATCAATCAGAGGAATTCTTTTAATTCTAACAAACAAGAATCCTCCATCTTGATTCGCATTTCTTATTGATAATAATTGGTTGAGTTCCAAAATAAAGAGTACCTCCCATCATTTCTTGTTGCAGGGGCTCCTCTTTTCATTGTAAGCACATATTTTGATACATTGATGATGATAATGACAAATGTGGCTAAACAACCTAGTATATTAATGAAATGACAAAAATTTAAACTCCATTGAAACTATAAATCTTCTTACTTGCATATGCAAAATCAATCATTCATCTTCGTTTGCATTTCCTGCTTATGTGAAGTATTTTAATTCCTAAATTATGAGACTTTCATATCACCTCATGCTAATTAGGCTCCTCTTATTGTTACAAGGAGTATTTTTCATTCAATGACCTTCACATTATGTTTTCTATCTTTATTAACGACTATATTCATTATAAAAATATTTCCCATGAGCCATCAATCAGAGGAATTCATTTAATTCTAACAAACAAGAGTCTTCCATCTTGATTCGCATTTCTTATTGAAAATAATTGTTTGAGTTTCAAAATAAAGAGTACCTCCCAACATTTCTTGTTGCAGGGCGCCTCTTTTAATTGCAACAACACATTTTGATACATTGATGATGAGAATGACAAATGTGGCTAAACCACCAAGTATATTAACGAAATGACCCAAATTTAAACTCAATTGAAACTCTAAATCTACTTACTTGCATCTGCAAAATTAATCATTCATCTTGTTTTGCATTTCGTGCTTAAGGGATGTAGTTTAATTCCTAAATAATGAGGCTTTCATATCACCTCATGCTAATTAGGCTCCACTTATTGTTACAACGAGTATTTTTTGTTGAATAACCTTGACATTATGTTTTTTACCTTTATTAACGACTATATTCATTATAAAAATATTGCCCATGAACCATCAATAAGGGGAATTCATTCAATTCCAACAAACAAGAGTCCTCCATCATCATTCGCATTTCTTATTGATAATAATTGGTTGAGTTCCAAAATAAAGATTTCCTCCCATCATTTCTTGTTGCATGGCTCCTCTTTTAAATGCAAGCACACATTTTGATACATTGATGATGAGAATGACAAATATGGCTAAACAACCTAGAATATTAGTGAATTCAAACAAATTTAAACTGCATTGAAACTCTAAATCTACTTACTTCAATCTGCAAAAGCAATCATTCATCACGATTTGCATTCCATGCTAATGTGAAGTTGTTTAATTCCTAAGTTATGAGACTTTCATATCACCTCATGCTAATTAGGCTCCTCTTATTGTTGCCGGGAGTATTTTTCATTCCATGACCTTGACATTATATTTTCTATCTTTATTAACGACTATATAAATTATAAAAATATTGCCCATGAACCATCAATCAGAGGAATTCTTTTAATTCTAACAAACAAGAATCCTCCATCTTGATTCGCATTTCTTATTGATAATAATTGGTTGAGTTCCAAAATAAAGAGTACCTCCCATCATTTCTTGTGGCAGGGCTCCTCTTTTCATTGTAAGCACATATTTTGATACATTGATGATGATAATGACAAATGTGGCTAAACAACCTAGTATATTAATGAAATGACAAAAATTTAAACTCCATTGAAACTATAAATCTACTTACTTGCATATGCAAAATCAATCATTCATCTTCGTTTGCATTTCCTGCTTATGTGAAGTATTTTAATTCCTAAATTATGAGACTTTCATATCACCTCATGCTAATTAGGCTCCTCTTATTGTTACAAGGAGTATTTTTCATTCAATGACCTTCACATTATGTTTTCTATCTTTATTAACGACTATATTCATTATAAAAATATTTCCCATGAGCTATCAATCAGAGGAATTCATTTAATTCTAACAAACAAGAGTCTTCCATCTTGATTCGCATTTCTTATTGATAATAATTGTTTGAGTTTCAAAATAAAGAGTACCTCCCAACATTTCTTGTTGCAGGGCACCTCTTTTAATTGCAACAACACATTTTGATACATTGATGATGAGAATGACAAATGTGGCTAAACCACCAAGTATATTAACGAAATGACCCAAATTTAAACTCAATTGAAACTCTAAATCTTCTTACTTGCATCTGCAAAATTAATCATTCATCTTGGTTTGCATTTCGTGCTTATGTGATGTAGTTTAATTCCTAAATAATGAGGCTTTCATATCACCTCATGCTAATTAGGCTCCACTTATTGTTACAACGAGTATTTTTTGTTGAATAACCTTGACATTATGTTTTTTACCTTTATTAACGACTATATTCATTATAAAAATATTGCCCATGAACCATCAATAAGAGAAATTCATTCATTTATAAACAAACAAGAGTCCACCATCATCATTGGCATTTCTTATTTATAACAATTGGTTGAGTTCCAAAATAAAGAGTTCCTCCAATCATTTCTTGCTGCAGGGCTCCTCTTTGAATTGCAACCACACATTTTGATACATTGATGATGAGAATGACAAATGTGGCAAAACCACCTAGTATATTAATGAAATGACACAAATTTAAACTCCATTGAAACTCTAAATCTACTTACTTCAACCTGTAAAAGCAATCATTCATCTTGATTTGCATTCCATGCTAATGTGAACTTGTTTAATTCCTAAATTATGAGACTTTCATATCACCTCGTGCTAATTAGGCTCCTCTTATTGCTACAAGGAGTATTTTTCATTGAATAACCTTGACATTATGTTTTCTACCATTATTAACGACTATATTCATTATAAAAATATTGCCCATGAATCATCAATAAGAGGAATTCATTCAATTCCAACAAACTAGAGTCCTCCATCATCATTTGCATTTCTTATTAATAATAATTGGTTGAGTTCCAAAATAAAGAGTTCCTCCCATCATTTCTTGTTGCAGGGCTCCTCATTTGATGTAAGCACACATTTTGATACATTGATGATGAGAATGACAAATACGGCTAAACAACCTAGAATATTAATGAATTCAAACAAATTTAAACTCCATTGAAACTCTAAATCTACTTACTTCAATCTGTGAAAAGCAATCATTCATCTTGATTTGCATTCCATGCTAATGTGAACTTGTTTAATTCCTAAATTATGAGACTTTCATATCACCTCATGCTAATTCGGCTCATCTTATTGTTACAAGGAGTATTTTTCATTCAATGACCTTGACATTATGTTTTCTACCTTTATTAACGACTATATTCATTATAAAAATATTGTCCATGAACCATCAATCAGAGGAATTCATTCAATTGTAACAAACAAGAGTCCTCCATCTTGATTCGCATTTCTTATTGATAATAATTGGTTGAGTTCCAAAATAAAGAGCACCTCCCATCATTTCTTGTTGCAGGGCTCCACTTTTCATTGCAACCACACATTTTGATACATTGATGATGAGAATGACAAATGTTGCTAAACAACCTAGTATATTAATGAAATGACAAAAATTTAAACTCCATTGAAACTCAAAATCTACTTACTTGCATCTGCAAAATCAATCATTCATCTTCGTGCTAATTAGGATCCTCTTATTGTTACAAGGAGTATTTTTCATTCAATGTCCTTGACATTATGTTTTTTACCATTCTTAATGACTATATTCATTATAAAAATATTGTCCATGAACCATCAATAAGAGGAATTCATTCAATTCCAACAAACAAGAGTCCTCCATCATCATTCGCATTTCTTATTGATAATAATTGGTTGAGTTCCAAAATAAAGATTTCCTCCCATCATTTCTTGTTGCATGGCTCCTCTTATAAATGCAAGCACACATTTTGATACATTGATGATGAGAATGACAAATATGGCTAAACAACCTAGAATATTAGTGAATTCAAACAAATTTAAACTGCATTGAAACTCTAAATCTACTTACTTCAATCTGCAAAAGCAATCATTCATCACGATTTGCATTCCATGCTAATGTGAAGTTGTTTAATTCCTAAATTATGAGACTTTCATATCACCTCGTGCTAATTAGGCTCCTCTTATTGCTACAAGGAGTATTTTTGATTGAATAACCTTGACATTATGATTTCTACCATTATTAACGACTATATAAATTATAAAAATATTGCCCATGAACCATCAATCAGAGGAATTCTTTTAATTCTAACAAACAAGAATCCTGCATCTTGATTCTCATTTCTTATTGATAATAATTGGTTGAGTTCCAAAATAAAGAGTACCTCCCATCATTTCTTGTTGCAGGGCTCCTCTTTTCATTGTAAGCACATATTTTGATACATTGATGATGATGATAATGACAAATGTGGCTAAACAACCTAGTATATTAATGAAATGACAAAAATTTAAACTCCATTGAAACTATAAATCTACTTACTTGCATATGCAAAATCAATCATTCATCTTCGTTTGCATTTCCTGCTTATGTGAAGTATTTTAATTCCTAAATTATGAGACTTTCATATCACCTCATGCTAATTAGGCTCCTCTTATTGTTACAAGGAGTATTTTTCATTCAATGACCTTCACATTATGTTTTCTATCTTTATTAACGACTATATTCATTATAAAAATATTTCCCATGAGCCATCAATCAGAGGAATTCATTTCATTCTAACAAACAAGAGTCTTCCATCTTGATTTGCATTTCTTATTGATAATAATTGTTTGAGTTTCAAAATAAAGAGTACCTCCCAACATTTCTTGTTGCAGGGCACCTCTTTTAATTGCAACAACACATTTTGATACATTGATGATGAGAATGACAAATGTGGCTAAACGACCAAGTATATTAACGAAATGACCCAAATTTAAACTCAATTGAAACTCTAAATCTACTTACTTGCATCTGCAAAATTAATCATTCATCTTGGTTTGCATTTCGTGCTTATGTGATGTAGTTTAATTCCTAAATAATGAGGCTTTCATATCACCTCATGCTAATTAGGCTCCACTTATTGTGTTACAACGAGTATTTTTTTGTTGAATAACCTTGACATTATGTTTTTTTACCTTTATTAACGACTATATTCATTATAAAAAAATATTGCCCATGAACCATCAATAAGGGGAATTCATTCAATTCCAACAAACAAGAGTCCTCCATCATCATTCGCATTTCTTATTGATAATAATTGGTTGAGTTCCAAAATAAAGATTTCCTCCCATCATTTCTTGTTGCATGGCTCCTCTTTTAAATGCAAGCACACATTTTGATACATTGATGATGAGAATGACAAATATGGCTAAACAACCTAGAATATTAGTGAATTTAAACAAATTTAAACTGCATTGAAACTCTAAATCTACTTACTTCAATCTTCAAAAGCAATCATTCATCACGATTTGCATTCCATGCTAATGTGAAGTTGTTTAATTCCTAAATTATGAGACTTTCATATCACCTCATGCTAATTAGGCTCCTCTTATTGTTGCCGGGAGTATTTTTCATTCCATGACCTTGACATTATATTTTCTATCTTTATTAACGACTATATAAATTATAAAAATATTGCCCATGAACCATCAATCAGAGGAATTCTTTTAATTCTAACAAACAAGAATCCTCCATCTTGATTCGCATTTCTTATTGATAATAATTGGTTGAGTTCCAAAATAAAGAGTACCTCCCATCATTTCTTGTTGCAGGGGCTCCTCTTTTCATTGTAAGCACATATTTTGATACATTGATGATGATAATGACAAATGTGGCTAAACAACCTAGTATATTAATGAAATGACAAAAATTTAAACTCCATTGAAACTATAAATCTTCTTACTTGCATATGCAAAATCAATCATTCATCTTCGTTTGCATTTCCTGCTTATGTGAAGTATTTTAATTCCTAAATTATGAGACTTTCATATCACCTCATGCTAATTAGGCTCCTCTTATTGTTACAAGGAGTATTTTTCATTCAATGACCTTCACATTATGTTTTCTATCTTTATTAACGACTATATTCATTATAAAAATATTTCCCATGAGCCATCAATCAGAGGAATTCATTTAATTCTAACAAACAAGAGTCTTCCATCTTGATTCGCATTTCTTATTGAAAATAATTGTTTGAGTTTCAAAATAAAGAGTACCTCCCAACATTTCTTGTTGCAGGGCGCCTCTTTTAATTGCAACAACACATTTTGATACATTGATGATGAGAATGACAAATGTGGCTAAACCACCAAGTATATTAACGAAATGACCCAAATTTAAACTCAATTGAAACTCTAAATCTACTTACTTGCATCTGCAAAATTAATCATTCATCTTGTTTTTCATTTCGTGCTTAAGGGATGTAGTTTAATTCCTAAATAATGAGGCTTTTCATATCACCTCATGCTAATTAGGCTCCACTTATTGTTACAACGAGTATTTTTTTGTTGAATAACCTTGACATTATGTTTTTTTACCTTTATTAACGACTATATTCATTATAAAAAATATTGCCCCATGAACCATCAATAAGGGGAATTCATTCAATTCCAACAAACAAGAGTCCTCCATCATCATTCGCATTTCTTATTGATAATAATTGGTTGAGTTCCAAAATAAAGATTTCCTCCCATCATTTCTTGTTGCATGGCTCCTCTTTTAAATGCAAGCACACATTTTGATACATTGATGATGAGAATGACAAATATGGCTAAACAACCTAGAATATTAGTGAAATTCAAACAAATTTAAACTGCATTGAAACTCTAAATCTACTTACTTCAATCTGCAAAAGCAATCATTCATCACGATTTGCATTCCATGCTAATGTGAAGTTGTTTAATTCCTAAGTTATGAGACTTTCATATCACCTCATGCTAATTAGGCTCCTCTTATTGTTGCCGGGAGTATTTTTCATTCCATGACCTTGACATTATATTTTCTATCTTTATTAACGACTATATTAAATTATAAAAATATTGCCCATGAACCATCAATCAGAGGAATTCTTTTAATTCTAACAAACAAGAATCCTCCATCTTGATTCGCATTTCTTATTGATAATAATTGGTTGAGTTCCAAAATAAAGAGTACCTCCCATCATTTCTTGTGGCAGGGCTCCTCTTTTCATTGTAAGCACATATTTTGATACATTGATGATGATAATGACAAATGTGGCTAAACAACCTAGTATATTAATGAAATGACAAAAATTTAAACTCCATTGAAACTATAAATCTACTTACTTGCATATGCAAAATCAATCATTCATCTTCGTTTTGCATTTCCTGCTTATGTGAAGTATTTTAATTCCTAAATTATGAGACTTTCATATCACCTCATGCTAATTAGGCTCCTCTTATTGTTACAAGGAGTATTATTTTCATTCAATGACCTTCACATTATGTTTTCTATCTTTATTAACGACTATATTCATTATAAAAATATTTCCCATGAGCTATCAATCAGAGGAATTCATTTAATTCTAACAAACAAGAGTCTTCCATCTTGATTCGCATTTCTTATTGATAATAATTGTTTGAGTTTCAAAATAAAGAGTACCTCCCAACATTTCTTGTTGCAGGGCACCTCTTTTAATTGCAACAACACATTTTGATACATTGATGATGAGAATGACAAATGTGGCTAAACCACCAAGTATATTAACGAAATGACCCAAAATTTAAACTCAATTGAAACTCTAAATCTTCTTACTTGCATCTGCAAAATTAATCATTCATCTTGGTTTGCATTTCGTGCTTATGTGATGTAGTTTAATTCCTAAATAATGAGGCTTTCATATCACCTCATGCTAATTAGGCTCCACTTATTGTTACAACGAGTATTTTTTGTTGAATAACCTTGACATTATGTTTTTTACCTTTATTAACGACTATATTCATTATAAAAATATTGCCCATGAACCATCAATAAGAGAAATTCATTCATTTATAAACAAACAAGAGTCCACCATCATCATTGGCATTTCTTATTTATAACAATTGGTTGAGTTCCAAAATAAAGAGTTCCTCCAATCATTTCTTGCTGCAGGGCTCCTCTTTGAATTGCAACCACACATTTTGATACATTGATGATGAGAATGACAAATGTGGCAAAACCACCTAGTATATTAATGAAATGACACAAATTTAAACTCCATTGAAACTCTAAATCTACTTACTTGCATCTGCGAAATCAATCATTCATCTTGGTTTGCATTTCGTGCTTATGTGATGTAGTTTAATTCCTAAATAATGAGGCTTTCATATCACCTCATGCTAATTAGGCTCCTCTTATTGTTACAAGCAGTATTTTTCATTCAATGACCTTGACAATATGTTTTCTACCATTGTTAACGACTATATTCATTATAAAAATATTGCCTATGAACCATCAATAAGGGGAATTCATTCAATTCACACAAACAAGAGTCCTCCATCATCATTCGCATTTCTTATTGATAATAATTGATTGGCTTCCAAAATAAAGAGTTCCTCCCATCATTTCTTGTTGCATGGCTCCTCTTTCAATTGCAAGAACACATTTTGATACATTGATGATGAGAATGACAAATATGGCTAAACAACCTAGTATATTAATGAATTCAAACAAATTTAAACTCCATTGAAACTCTAAATCTACTTACTTCAATCTACAAAAGCAATCATTCATCTCGATTTGCATTTCGTGCTTATGTGATGTAGTTTAATTCCTAAATAATTAGGCTTTCATATCACCTCATGCTAATTAGGCTCCTCTTATTGTTACAAGGAGTATTTTTCATTCAATGTCCTCGACATTATGTTTTTTACCATTCTTAATGACTATATTCATTATAAAAATATTGTCCATGAACCATCAATCAGAGGAATTCATTCAATTCCAACAAACAAGAGTCCTCCATCATCATTCGCATTTCTTATTCATAATAATTGGTTGAGTTCCAAAATAAAGATTTCCTCCCATCATTTCCTGTTGCATGGCTCCTCTTTTAAATGCAAGCACACATTTTGATACATTGATGATGAGAATGACAAATATGGCTAAACAACCTAGTATATTAATGAATTCAAACAAATTTAAACTCCATTGAAACTCTAAATCTACTTACTTCAATCTGCAAAAGCAATCATTCATCTCGATTTGCATTCCATGCTAATGTGAAGTTGTTTAATTCCAAAATAATGAGACTTTCATATCACCTCATGCTAATTAGGTTCCTCTTATTGTTACAAGGAGTACTTTTCATTCAATGACCTTGACATTATGTTTTCTACCTTTATTAACGACTATATTCATTATAAAAATATTGCCCATAAACCAGCAATAAGAGGAATTCATTCCATTCCAACAAACAAGAGTCCTCCATCACAATTCGCATTTCTTATTGATAAGAATTGGTTGAGTTCCAAAATAAAGAGTTCCTCTCATCATTTCTTGTTGTAGGGCTCATCTGTTAATTGCAAGCACACATTTTGATAAATTTATGATGAGAATGACAAATGTGCCTAAACAACCTAGTATATTAATGAAATGACACAAATTTAAAATCCATTGAAACTCTAAATCTACTTACTTACATCTGCAAAATCAATCATTCATCTTGGTTTGCATTTCGTGCTTATGTGAAGTAGTTTAATTCCTAAATAATGAGACTTTCATATCACCTCGTGCTAATTAGGCTCGTCTTACTGTTACAAGGAGTATTTTTCATTGAATAACCTTGACATTATGTTTTCTACCTTTATTAAGCACTATATTCATTATAAAAATATTGCCCATGAACCATCAATAAGAGGAATTCATTCAATTCCAACAAACAAGAGTCCTCCACCATCATTCGCATTTCTTATTGATAATAATTGGTTGACTTCCAAAATAAAGAGTTCCTCCCATCATTTCTTGTTGCATGGC
>JBAPLH010001082.1:0-24453 GCA_037897445.1 Ceriops zippeliana
GCATCTAAAGCTGTTATTCTTCATGGTTTCCGTTTCGTACAAATGTTAACTGGTTTCATTCATAAATAATGAGAATTTCTAATCACCTCGTGTTAATTAAGCTCCTCTTGTTGTTACCAGGACTATTTATCATGCAATAACCTTGAAATTAACTTTTGTTTCTTTCTTAATAACTATATTCATTATGAAAAATATGCATGTGGACCATCAATTACATGAATTCATTCAATTTAACAAACAATGGAGTCCTTGATTTTGAATTGCATTTCTTATAGATATAAATTGTTGAATTCAAAAATAGCGAGTTCCTCGCATCATTTTTGGTTAGCAAGTTTCCCCTTTTGATTCCAAACACACTTTTTGATACATTTAGAATGAAATATATAACAGATGTGGCTAAACAACCTAGTATATTAATAGAATCAAACATGTATAAACATCAATAAAACTCCAAATCTATTTAAATCCAGCATTTAAAGGTGCCATTCTTCATGGTTTTCGTTTCGTACAAATGTTAATTGGTTTCATTCCTAAATAATGAGAATTTCTAATGACCTCATGTTAATTAGGCTCCTCTTGTTGTTAACAGGACTATTTTTCATGCAATAACCTTGAAATTAACTTTTGTTTCTTTCTTAATAACTATATGCATTATGAAAAAAATGCCCGTGGACCATCTATAAGATGAATTCATTCAATTTAACAAACAATGGAGTCCTTGATTTAGAATTGTATTTCTTATAGATATTAATTGTTGAATTCAAAAATAGAGAGTTCCTCGCATTATTTTTGGTTAGCAAGTTTCCCCTTTTGATTCCAAACACACTTTTTGATACATTTAGAATGAAATATAACACATGTGGCTAAACAACCTAGTATATTAATAGAATCAAACGTGTATAAACATCAATAAAACTCCAAATCTATTTAAATCCAGCATCTAAAGGAGTTATTCTTCATGGTTTGCGTTTCGTACAAATGTTAACTGGTTTCATTCCTAAATAATGAGAATTTCTAATCACCTCAAGTCAATTAGGCTCCTCTTGTTGTTACTAGGACTATTTTTTCATGCAACAACCTTGAAATTAACTTTTGTTTCTTTTTTAATAACTATATTCATTATGGAAAATATGCATGTGGACCATCAATTACATGAATTCATTCAATTTAATAAACAATGGAGTTGTTGATTTTGAATTGCAATTCTTATAGATATTAATTGTTGAATTCAAAAATAGAGAGTTTATCGCATCATTTTTGGTTAGCCAGTTTCCCTTTTTGATTCCAAACACACTTTTTGATACATTTACAATGAAATATAACACATGTGGCTAAACAACCTAGTATATTAATAGAATCAAACATGTATAAACATCAATAAAACTCCAAATCTATTTAAATCCAGCATCTAAAGCTATTATTCTTCATGGTTTCCATTTCATACAAATGTTAACTGGTTTCATTCCTAAATAATGAGAATTTCTAATCACCTCGTGTTAATTAAGCTCCTCTTGTTGTTACCAGGACTATTTATCATGCAATAACCTTGAAATTAACTTTTGTTTCTTTCTTAATAACTATATTCATTATGAAACAAATGCCCATGGACCATCTATAAGATGAATTCATTCAATTTAACAAACAATGGAGTCCTTGATTTTGAATTGCATTTCTTATAGATATTAATTGTTGAATTCAAAAATAGCGAGTTCCTCGCATCATTTTTGGTTAGCAAGTTTCCCCTTTTGATTCCAAACACACTTTTTGATACATTTAGAATGAAATATATAACAGATGTGGCTAAACAACCTAGTATATTAATAGAATCAAACATGTATAAACATCAATAAAACTCCAAATCTATTTAAATCCAGCATCTAAAGGTGCCATTCTTCATGGTTTTCGTTTCGTACAAATGTTAATTGGTTTCATTCCTAAATAATGAGAATTTCTAATGACCTCGTGTTAATTAGGCTCTTCTTGTTGTTAACAGGACTATTTTTCATGCAATAACCTTGAAATTAACTTTTGTTTCTTTCTTAATAACTATATGCATTATGAAAAAAATGCCCGTGGACCATCTATAAGATGAATTCATTCAATTTAACAAACAATGGAGTCCTTGATTTAGAATTGCATTTCTTATAGATATTAATTGTTGAATTCAAAAATAGAGAGTTCCTCGCATCATTTTTGGTTAGCAAGTTTCCCCTTTTGATTCCAAACACACTTTTTGATACATTTAGAATGAAATATAACACATGTGGCTAAACAACCTAGTATATTAATAGAATCAAACGTGTATAAACATCAATAAAACTCCAAATCTATTTAAATCCAGCATCTAAAGGAGTTATTCTTCATGGTTTGCGTTTCGTACAAATGTTAACTGGTTTCATTCCTAAATAATGGGAATTTCTAATCAACTCGTGTTAATTAAGCTCCTCTTGTTGTTACCAGGACTATTTATCATGCAACAACCTTGAAATTAACTTTTGTTTCTTTTTTAATAACTATATTCATTATGAAAAATATGCATGTGGACCATCAATTACATGAATTCATTCAATTTAATAAACAATGGAGTTGTTGATTTTGAATTGCAATTCTTATAGATATTAATTATTGAATTCAAAAATAGAGAGTTTATCGCATCATTTTTGGTTAGCCAGTTTCCCTTTTTGATTCCAAACACACTTTTGATACATTTAGAATGAAATATAACACATGTGGCTAAACAACCTAGTATATTAATAGAATCAAACATGTATAAACATCAATAAAACTCCAAATCTATTTAAATCCAGCATCTAAAGCTGTTATTCTTCATGGTTTCCGTTTCGTACAAATGTTAAACTGGTTTCATTCCTAAATAATGAGAATTTCTAATCACCTCGTGTTAAATAAGCTCCTCTTGTTGTTACCAGGACTATTTATCATGCAACAACCTTGAAATTAACTTTTGTTTCTTTCTTAATAACTATATGCATTATGAAAAAAATGCCCGTGGACCATCAATTACATGAATGCATTCAATTTAACAAACAATGGAGTCCTTGATTTTGAATTGCATTTCTTATTGATATTAATTGTTGAATTCAAAAATAGAGAGTTCCTCGCATCATTTTTGGTTAACAAGGCTCCTCTTTTGATTCCAAAGCCACTTTTTGATACATTGATCATGAAATATAACACATGTGGATAAACAACCTAGTATATTAATAGAATCAAACATGTATAAACATCAATAAAACTCCAAATCTATTTAAATCCAGCATCTAAAGCTGTTATTCTTCATGGTTTCCGTTTCGTACAAATGTTAACTGGTTTCATTCCTAAATAATGAGAATTTCTAATCACCTCGTGTTAATTAAGCTCCTCTTGTTGTTACCAGGACTATTTATCATGCAATAACCTTGAAATTAACTTTTGTTTCTTTCTTAATAACTATATTCATTATGAAAAATATGCATGTGGGCCACCAATTACATGAATTCATTCAATTTAACAAACAATGGAGTCCTTGATTTTGAATTGCATTTCTTATAGATATTAATTGTTGAATTCAAAAATAGAGAGTTCCTCGCATCATTTTTGGTTAGCGAGTTTCCCCTTTTGATTCCAAACACACTTTTTGATACATTTAGAATGAAATATAACACATGTGGCTAAACAACCTAGTATATTAATAGAATCAAACATGCATAAACATCAATAAAACTCCAAATCTATTTAAATCCAGTATCTAACGGTGTGATTCTTCATGGTTTGCGTTTCGTACAAATGTTAACTGGTTTCATTCCTAAATAATGAGAATTTCCAATCACCTCGTGTTAATTAGGCTCCTCTTGTTGTTAACAGGACTATTTTTCATGCAATAACCTTGAAATTAACTTTTGTTTCTTTCTTAATAACTATATGCATTATGAAAAAAATGCCCGTGGACCATCAATTACATGAATTCATTCAATTTAACAAACAATGGATTCCTTGATTTTGAATTGCATTTCTTATTTATATTAATTGTTGAATTCAAAAATAGAGAGTTCCTCGCATCATTTTTGGTTAACAAGGCTCCTCTTTTGATTCCAAAGCCACTTTTTGATACATTGATCATGAAATATAACACATGTGGATAAACAACCTAGTATATTAATAGAATCAAACATGTATAAACATCAATAAAACTCCAAATCTATTTAAATCCAGCATCTAAAGCTGTTATTCTTCATGGTTTCCGTTTCGTACAAATGTTAACTGGTTTCATTCCTAAATAATGAGAATTTCTAATCACCTCGTGTTAATTAAGCTCCTCTTGTTGTTACCAGGACTATTTATCATGCAATAACCTTGAAATTAACTTTTGTTTCTTTCTTAATAACTATATTCATATTATGAAAAATATGCATGTGGGCCACCAATTACATGAATTCATTCAATTTAACAAACAATGGAGTCCTTGATTTTGAATTGCATTTCTTATAGATATTAATTGTTGAATTCAAAAATAGAGAGTTCCTCGCATCATTTTTGGTTAGCGAGTTTCCCCTTTTGATTCCAAACACACTTTTTGATACATTTAGAATGAAATATAACACATGTGGCTAAACAACCTAGTATATTAATAGAATCAAACATGCATAAACATCAATAAAACTCCAAATCTATTTAAATCCAGTATCTAACGGTGTGATTCTTCATGGTTTGCGTTTCGTACAAATGTTAACTGGTTTCATTCCTAAATAATGAGAATTTCCAATCACCTCGTGTTAATTAAGCTCCTCTTGTTGTTACCAGGACTATTTATCATGCAATAACCTTGAAATTAACTTTTGCTTCTTTCTTAATAAATATATTCATTATGAAAAATATGCATGTGGACCATCAATTACATGAATTCATTCAATTTAACAAACAATGGAGTCCTTGATTTAGAATTGCATTTCTTATAGATATTAATTGTTGAATTCAAAAATAGAGAGTTCCTCGCATCATTTTTGGTTAGCAAGTTTCCCCTTTTGATTCCAAACACACTTTTTGATACATTTAGAATGAAATATAACACATGTGGCTAAACAACCAAGTATATTAATAGAATCAAACATGTATAAACATCAATAAAACTCCAAATCTATTTAAATCCAGCATCTAAAGGTGTTATTCTTCATGGTTTGCGTTTTGTACAAATGTTAACTGGTTTCATTCCTAAATAATGAGAATTTCTAATCACCTCGTGTTAATTAGGCTCCTCTTGTTGTTAACAGGACTATTTTTCATGCAATAACCTTGAAATTAACTTTTCTTTCTCTCTTAATAACTATATTCATAATAAAAAATATGCACGTGGACCACCAATTACATGAATTCATTCAATTTAACAAACAATGGAGTCGTTGATTTTGAATTGCATTTCTTATTGATATTAATTGTTGAATTCGAAAATAGAGAGTTGCTCGCATCATTTTTGGTTAACAAGGCTCCTCTTTTGATTCCAAAGTCACTTTTTGATACATTGATCATGAAATATAACACATGTGGATAAACAACCTAGGATATTGACTGAATCAAACAAGCATAAACACCAATAAAAATCCGAATCTATTTAAATCCATCAGCCAAAGGTGCCGATCATCACGGTTTGCATTTCGTACAAAAGTTAATTGGTTTAATTCCTAAATAATGAGATTTTCTAATCACGTCATGTTAATTAGGCTCCTCTTGTTGTTACCAGGACTATTTTTCATGCAATAACCTTGAAATTAACTGTTGATTCTTTCTTAATAACTAAATTCATTTTGAAACAAATGCCCATGGATGATCTATAAGATGAATTCATTCAAATTAACAAACAATGGAGTCCTTGATTTTGAATTGCCATTCTTATAGATATTAATTGTTGAATTCAAAAATAGAGAGTTCCTCGCATCCTTTTTGGTTAGCAAGTTTCCCCTTTTGATTCCAAACACACTTTTTGATACATTTAGAATGAAATATAACACATGTGGCTAAACAACCTAGTATATTAATAGAATCAAACATGTATAAACATCAATAAAACTCCAAATCTATTTAAATCCAGCATCGAAAGGTGCCATTCTTCATGGTTTGCGTTTCGTACAAATGTTAACTGGTTTCATTCCTAAATAATGAGAATTTCTAATGACATCGTGTTAATTAGGCTCCACTAGTTGTTAACAGGACTATTTTTCATACAATAACCTTAAAATTAACTTTCGTTTCTTTCTTAATAACTATATGCATTATGAAAAAAATGCCCGTGGACCATCTATAAGATGAATTCATTCAATTTAACAAACAATGGAGTCCTTGATTTAGAATTGCATTTCTTATAGATATTAATTGTTGAATTCAAAAATAAAGAGTTCCTCGCATCATTTTTGGTTAGCAAGTTTCCCCTTTTGACTCCAAACACACTTTTTGATACATTTAGAATGAAATATAACACATGTGGCTAAACAACCTAGTATATTAATAGAATCTAACATGTATAAACATCAATAAAACTCCAAATCTATTTAAATCCAGCATCGAAAGGTGCCATTCTTCATGGTTTGCGTTTCGTACAAATGTTAACTGGTTTCATTCCTAAATAATGAGAATTTCTAATCACCTCGGTTAATTAGGCTCTTCTTATTGTTACCAGGACTATTTTTCATGCAATAACCTTGAAATTAACTTTTGTTTCTTTCTTAATAACTATATTATTAATGAAAAATATGCACGTGGACCATCAATTACAAGAATTCATTCAATTTTACAAACAATGGAGTCGTTGATTTTGAATTGCATTTCTTATTGATATTAATTGTTGAATTCAAAAATAGAGAGTTCCTCGCATCATTTTTGGTTAACAAGGCTCCTCTTTTCATTCCAAAGCCACTTTTTGATACATTGATCATGAAATATACCACATGTGGATAAACAACCTAGTATATTAATTGAATCAAACACGCATAAACACCAATAAAAATCCAAATCTATTTAAATCCATCAGCCAAAGTTGCCAATCATCACGGTTTGCATTTCGTACAAATGTTAACTCGTTTCATTCCTAAATAATGAGAATTTCTAATCACCTCGGTTAATTAGGCTCCTCTTGTTGTTAACAGGACTATTTTTCATGCAAAAACCTTGAAATTAACTTTTGTTTCTTTCTTAATAACTATATGCATTATGAGAAAAATGCCCGTTGACCATCTATAAGATGAATTCATTCAATCTAACAAACAATTTAGTCCTTGATTTTGAATTGGATTTCTTATCGATATTCTTTCTTGAATTTAAAAATAAAGAGTTCCTCGCATCATTTTTGGTTAACAAGGCTCCTCTTTTGATTCCAGAGCCACTTTTTGATACATTGATCATGAAATATAGCACATGTGGATAAACAACCTAGTATATTAATTGAATCAAATAAGCATAAACACCAATAAAAATTCAAATCTATTTAAATCCATCAGCAAAAGGTGTCAATCATCACGGTTTGCATTTCGTACAAAAATTAATTGGTTTAATTCCTAAATAATGAGAATTTCTAATCACGTCATGTTAATTAGGCTCCTCTTGTTGTTACCAGGACTATTTTTCATGCAATAACCCTGCAAATTAACTTTTGATTCTTTCTTAATAACTATATTCATTATGAAACAAATGTCCATGGATCATCTATAAGATGAATTCATTCAATTTAACAAACAATGGAGTCCTTGATTTTGAATTGCATTTCCTATAGATATTAATTGTTGAATTCAAAAATAGTGAGTTCCTCGCATCATTTTTGGTTAGCAAGTTTCCCCTTTTGATTCCAAACACACTTGTTGATACATTTAGAATGAAATATAACACATGTGGCTAAACAACCTAGTATATTAATAGAATCAAACATGTATAAACATCAATAAAACTCCAAATCTATTTAAATCAAGCATCTAAATGTGCCATTCTTCATGGTTTGCGTTTCGTACAAATGTTAACTGGATTCATTCCTAAATAATGAGAATTTCTAATCACCTCGTGTTAATTAGGCTCCTCTTGTTGTTAACAGGAGTATTTTTCATGCAATAACCTTGAAATTAACTTTTGTTTCTTTCTTAATAACTATATGCATCATGAAAAAATGGCCCGTGGACCATCTATAAGATGAATTCATTCAATGTAACAAACAATGGAGTCCTTGATTTAGAATTGCATTTTTTTTATAGATATTAATTGTTGAATTCAAAAATAGAGAGTTCCTCGCATCATTTTTGGTTAGCAAGTTTCCCCTTTTGATTCCAAACACACTTCTTGATACATTTAGAATGAAATATAACACATGTGGTAAACAACCTAGTATATTAATAGAATCAAACATGTATAAACATCCATAAAACTTCAAATCTATTTAAATCCAGCATCTAAAGGTGCCATTCTTCATGGTTTGCGTTTCGTATAAATGTTAACTGGTTTCATTCCTAAATAATGAGAATTTCTAATCACCTCGTGTTAATTAGGCTCCTCTTGTTGTTACCAGGACTATTTTTCATGCAATAACCTTGAAATTAACTTTTGTTTCTCTCTTAATAACTATATTCATAATGAAAAATATGCACGTGGACCATCAATTACATGAATACATTCAATTTAACAAACAATGGAGTTGTTGATTTTGAATTGCATTTCTTATTGATATGAATTTTTGAATTCGAAAATAGAGCGTTCCTCGCATCATTTTTGGTTAGCAAGTTTCCCCTTTTGATTCCAAACACTCTTTTTGATACATTTAGAATGAAATATAACACATGTGGCTAAACAACCTAGTATATTAATAGAATCAAACATGTATAAACATCAATAAAACTCGAAATCTATTTAAATCTTTCATCTAAAGGGGCCATTCTTCATGGTTTGCATTTCGTATAAATGTTAACTGGTTTCATTCTTGAATAATGACAATTTCTAATCACCTCGTGTTAATTAGGCTCCTCTTGTTGTTACCAGGACTATTTTTCATGCAATAACCTTGAAATTAACTTTTGTTTCTTTCTTAATAGCTATATTCATAATGAAAAATATGCACGTGGACCATCAATTACATGAATTCATTCAATTTAACAAACAATGGAGTCGTTGATTTTGAATTGATTTCTTATTGATATTAATTGTTGAATTCAAAAATAGAGAGTTCCTCGCATTATTTTTGGTTAACAAGGCTCCACTTTTGATTCCAAAGCCACTTTTTGATACATTTATCATGAAATATAGCACATGTGGATAAACAACCAAGTATATTAATTGAATCAAACAAGTATAAACTCCAATAAAAATCCAAATCTATTTAAATCCATCAGCCAAAGGTGCCAATCATCACGGTTTGTATTTCGTACAAAAGTTAATTGGTTTAATTCCCAAATAATGAGAATTTCTAATCACGTCATGTTAATTATGCTCCTCTTGTTGTTACTAGGACTATTTTTCATGCAATAACCATGAAATTAACTTTTGATTCTTTCTTAATATCTATACTCATTATGAAACAAATGCCCATGGACCATCAATAAGATGAATACATTAAATTTAACAAACAATGGAGTCGTTGATTTTGAATTGCATTTCTTATAGATATTAATTGTTGAATTCAAAAATAGAGAGTTCCTCACATCATTTTTGGTTAGCAAGTTTCCCCTTTTGATTCGAAACACACTTCTTGATATATTTAGAATGAAATATAACACATGTGGCTAAACAACCTAGTATATTAATAGAATCAAACATGTATAAACATCAATAAAACTCCAAATCTATTTAAATCAAGCATCTAAACGTGCCATTCTTCATGGTTTGCGTTTCGTACAAATGTTAACTGGTTTCATTCCTAAATAATGAGAATTTCTAATCACTTCATGTTAATTAGGCTCCTCTTGTTGTTAATAGGACTATTTTTCATGTAATAACCTTGAAATTAACTTTTGTTTCTTTCTTAATAACTATATGCATTATGAAAAAAATGCCCGTGGACCATCTATAAGATGAATTCATTCATTTTAACAAACAATGGAGTCCTTGATTTAGAATTTTATTTCTTATAGATATTAATTGTTGAATTCAAAAATAGAGAGTTCCTCGCATTATTTTTGGTTAGCAGGTTTCCCCTTTTGATTCCAAACACACGTCATGATACATTTAGAATGAAATATAACACATGTGGGTAAACAACCTAGTATATTAATAGAATCAAACATGTATAAACATTAATAAAACTCCAAATCAATTTAAATATTTCATCTAAAGGGGTCATTCTTCATGGTTTGCATTTCGTATAAATGATAACTGGTTTCGTTGCTAAATAATGAGAATTTCTAATCACCTCGTGTTAATTAGGCTCCTCTTGTTGTTACCAGGAATATTTTTCATGCAATAACCTTGAAATTAACTTTTGTTTCATTCTTAATAACTATATGCATTATGAAAAAAATGCCTGTGGACCATCTATAAGATGAATTTATTCAATTTGACAAACAATTCAGTCCTTGATTTTGAATTGGATTTCTTATCGATATTCTTTGTTGAATTTAAAAATAGAGAGTTCCTCCCATCATTTTTGGATAACAAGGCTCCTCTTTTGATTTCAAACACACTTTTTCTTACATTGTGCATGAAATATAACATATGTGGCTAAACAACCTGGTATATTAATTGAATCAAACAAGCATAAACACCAATAAAAATCCAAATCTAATTAAATCCATCAGCCAAAGGTGCCAATCATCACGGTTTGCATTTTGTACAAAAGTTAATTGGTTTAATTCCTAAATAATGAGAATTTTTAATCATGTCATGTTAATTAGGCTCCTCTTGTTGTTACCAGCACTATTTTTCATGCAATAACCTTGAAATTAACTTTTGATTCTTTCTTAATAACTATATTCATTATGAAACAAATGCCCATGGATCATCTATAAGATGAATTCATTCAATTTAACAAACAATGGAGTCCTTGATTTTGAATTGCATTTCTCATAAATATTAATTATTGAATTCAAAAATAGAGAGTTCCTCGCATCATTTTTGGTTAGCAAGTTTCCCCTTTTGATTCCAAACACAGTTTTTGATACATTGAGAATGAAATATAACACATGTGGCTAAACAACCTAGTATATTAATAGAATCAAACATGTATAAACATCAATAAAACTCCAAATCTATTTAAATCCAGCATCTAAAGGTGCCATTCTTCATGGTTTGCATTTCGTACAAATGTTAACTGGTTTCATTCCTAAATAATGAGAATTTCTAATCACCTCGCATTAATTAGGCTCCTCTTATTGTTACCAGGACTATTTATCATGCAATAACCTTGAAATTAACTTTTGTTTCTTTCTTAATAACTATATTCATTATGAAAAATATGCATGTGGACCATCAATTACATGAATTCATTCAATTTAACAAACAATGGAGTCCTTGATTTTGAATTGCATTTCTTATTGATATTAATTGTTCAATTCAAAAATAGAGAGTTCCTCGCATCATTTTTGGTTAGCAAGTTTCCCCTCTTGATTCCAAACACACTTTTTGATACATTTAGAATGAAATATAACACATGTGACTAAACAACCTAGTATATTAATAGAATCAAACATGTATAAACATCAATAAAACTCCAAATCTATTTAAATCCTTCATCTAAAGGGGCCATTCTTCATGGTTTGCATTTCGTGTAAATGTTAACTGGTTTCATTCCTAAATAATGAGAATTTCTAATCACCTCGTGTTAATTAGGCTCCTCTTGTTGTTACCAGGACTATTTTTCATACAATAACCTTGAAATTAACTGTTGTTTGTTTCTTAATAACGATATGCATTATGAAAAAAATGCCCGTCGACCATATATAAGATGAATTCATTCAATTTACAAACAATGGAGTCCTTGATTTAGAATTACATTTCTTATAGATATTAATTGTTCAATTCAAAAATAGAGAGTTTCTCGCATCATTTTTGGTTAGCAAGTTTTCCCTTTTGATTCCAAGCACACTTTTTGATACATTTAGAATGAAATATAACACATGTGGCTAAACAACCTAGTATATTAATAGAATCAAACATGTATAAACATCAATAAAACTCCAAATCTATTTAAATCCAGCATCTAAAGGTGATATTCTGCATGGTTTGCGTTTCGTACAAATGTTAACTGGTTTCATTCCTAAATAATGAGAATTTCTAAACACCTCGTGTTAATTAGGCTCCTCTTATTGTTACCATGACTATTTATCATGGAATAACCTTGAAATCAACTTTTGTTTCTTTCTTAATAACTATATTCATTACGAAAAATATGCATGTGGACCATCAATTACATGAATTCATTCAATTTAACAAAGAATGGAGTCCTTGATTTTGAATTGCATTTCTTTTAGACATTAATTGTTGAATTCAAAAATAGAGAGTTCCTCGCATCATTTTTGGTTAGCAAGTTTCCCCTTTTGATTCCAAACACACTTTTTGATACATTAATTATAACACATGTGGCTAAACAACCTAGTATATTAATAGAATCAAACATGTATAAACATCAATAAAACTCCAAATCTATTTAAATCTTTCATCTAAAGGGGTCATTCTTCATGGTTTGCATTTCGTAGAAATGTTAACTGGTTTCATTCCTAAATAATGAGAATTTCTAATCACCTCGTGTTAATTAGGCTCCTCGTGTTGTTACCAGAACTATTTTTCATGCACTAACCTTGAAATTAACTATTGTTTCTTTCTTAATAACTATATGCATTATGAAAAAAATGCCCGTGGACCATCTATAAGATGAATTCATTCAATTTAACAAACAATTAAGTCCATGACTTTGAATTGGATTTCTTATCGATATTCTTTGTTGAATTTAAAAATAGGGAGTTCCTCCCATCATTTTCGGCTAACAAGGCTCCTCTTTTGATTCCAAACACACTTTTTCTTATATTGAGCATGAAAGATAACACATGTGGCTAAACAACCTAGTATATTAATTGAATCAAACATGTATAAACATCAATAAAACTCCAAATCTATTTAAATCTATCATCTAAAGGTGCCATTCTTCATGGTTTGCATTTCGTACAAATGTTAACTGGTTCCATTCCTAAATAATGAGAATTTCTAATCACCTCGTGTTAATTAGGCTCCTCTTGTTGTTACGAGGACTACTTTTCATGCAATAACCTTGAAATTAACTTTTGTTTCTCTCTTAATAACTATATTCATAATGAAAAATATGCACGTGGACCATCAATTACATGAATTCATTCAATTTAACAAACAATGCAGTCGTTGATTTTGAATTGCATTTCTTATTGATATTAATTGTTGAATTCAAAAAAAAGAGAGTTCCTCGCATCATGTTTGGTTAACAAGGCTCCGCTTTTGATTCCAAAGCCACTTTTTGATACATTGATCATGAAATATAGCACGTGTGGACAAACAACCTAGTGTATTAATTGAATCAAACAAGCATAAACACCAATAAAAATCCAAATCTATTTAAATCCTTCAGCCAAAGGTGCCAATCATCACGGTTTGCATTTTGTACAAAAGTTAACTGGTTTAATTCCTAAATAATGAGAATTTCTAATCACGTCATGTTAATTAGGCTCCTCTTGTTGTTACCAGGACTATTTTTCATGCAATAACCTTGAAATTAACTTGTGATTCTTTCTTAATAACTATATCCATTATGAAAAAAATGCCCATGGACCATCTATAAGTTGAATTCATTCAATTTAACAAACAATGGAGTCCTTGATTTTGAATTGCATTTCTTATAGATATTAATTGTTGACTTCAAAAATAGAGAGTTCCTCGCATCATTTTTGGTTAGCAAGTTTCCCCTTTTGATTCCAAACACACTTGTTGATACATTCAGAATGAAATATAACACATGTGGCTAAACAACCTAGTATATTAATAGAATCAAACATGTATAAACATCAATAAAACTCCAAATCTATTTAAATCCTTCATCTAAATGGGACATTCTTGATGGTTTGCATTTCGTATAAATGTTAACTGGTTTCATTCCTAAATAATGAGAATTTCTAATCACCTCATGTTAATTAGGCTCCTCTTGTTGTTACCAGGACTATTTTTCATGCAATAACTTTGAAATTAACTTTTGTTTCTCTCTTAATAACTATATTCATAATGAAAAATATGCACGTGGACCATCAATTACATGAATTCATTCAATTTAACAAACAATGCAGTCGTTGATTTTGAATTGCATTTCTTATTGATATTAATTGTTGAATTCAAAAAAAAGAGAGTTCCTCGCATCATGTTTGGTTAACAAGGCTCCGCTTTTGATTCCAAAGCCACTTTTTGATACATTGATCATGAAATATAGCACGTGTGGACAAACAACCTAGTGTATTAATTGAATCAAACAAGCATAAACACCAATAAAAATCCAAATCTATTTAAATCCTTCAGCCAAAGGTGCCAATCATCACGGTTTGCATTTCGTACAAAAGTTAACTGGTTTAATTCCTAAATAATGAGAATTTCTAATCACGTCATGTTAATTAGGCTCCTCTTGTTGTTACCAGGACTATTTTTCATGCAATAACCTTGAAATTAACTTGTGATTCTTTCTTAATAACTATATTCATTATGAAAAAAATGCCCATGGACCATCTATAAGGTGAATTCATTAAATTTAACAAACAATGGTGCCCTTGATTTAGAATTGCATTTCTTATAGATATTAATTGTTGAATTCAAAAATAGAGAGTTCCTCGCATCATTTTTGGTTAGTAAGATTCCCCTTTTGATTCCAAACACACTTTTTGATACATTTAGAATGAAATATAACACATGTGGCTAAACAACCTAGTATATTAGTATAATCAAACATGTATAAACATCAATAAAACTCCAAATCTATTTAAATCTTTCATCTAAAGGGGTCATTCTTCATGGTTTGCATTTCGTATAAATGTTAACTGGTTTCATTCCTAAACAATGAGAATTTCTAATCACCTCATGTTAATTAGGCTCCTTTTGTTGTTACCAGGACTATTTTTCATGCAATAACCTTGAAATTAACTTTTGTTTCTTTCCTAATAACTATATGCATTATGAAAAAAATGCTCGTGGACCATCTATAAGATGAATTCATTCAATTTAACAAAAAATTAAGTCCTTGACTTTGAATTGGATTTCTTATCGATATTCTTTGTTGAATTTAAAAATAGGGAGTTCCTCCCATCATTTTCGGTTAACAAGGCTCCTCTTTTGATTCCAAACACACTTTTTCTTACATTGAGCATGAAATATAACACATGTGGCTAAACAACCTTGTATATTAATAGAATCAAACATGTATAAACATCAATAAAACTCCAAATCTATTTAAATCCTTCATCTAAAGGGGACATTCTTGATGGTTTGCATTTCGTATAAATGTTAACTGGTTTCATTCCTAAATAATGAGAATTTCTAATCATCTCGTGTTAATTAGGCTCCTCTTGTTTTTACCAGGACTATTTTTCATGCAATAACCTTGAAATTAACTTTTTTTTCTTTCTTAATAATTATATGCATTATGAAAAAAATGCCCATGGACCATCTATAAGATGAATTCATTCAATTTACAAATAATGGAGTCCTTGATTTAGAATTGCATTTCTTATAGATATTAATTGTTGAATTCAAAAATAGAGAGTTCCTCGCGTCATTTTTGGTTAGCTAGTTTCCCCTTTTGATTCCAAACACACTTTTTGATACATTTAGAATGAAATATAACACATGTGGCTAAACAACCTAGTATATTAGTATAATCAAACATGTATAACCATCAATAAAACTCCAAATCTATTTAAATCTTTTTTCTAAAGGGGTCATTCTACATGGTTTGCATTTCGTATAAATGTTAACTGGTTTCATTCCTAAACTTTGAGAATTGCTAATCACCTCGTGTTAATTAGGCTCCTCTTGTTGTTACCAGGACTATTTTTCATGCAATAACCTTGAAATTAACTTTTGTTTCTTTCTTAATAACTATATGCATTATGAAAAAAATGCTCGTGGACCATCTATAAGATGAATTCATTCAATTTAACAAACAATTAAGTGCTTGACTTTGAATTGGATTTCTTATCGATATTCTTGGTTGAATTTACAAATAGGGAGTTCCTCCCATCATTTTCGGTTAACAAGGCTCCTCTTTTGATTCCAAACACACTTTTTCTTACATTGAGCATGAAATATAACACATGTGGCTAAACAACCTAGTATATTAATTGAATCAAACATGTATAAACGTCAATAAAACTCCAAATCTATTTAAATCTATCATCTAAAGGTGCCATTCTTCATGGTTTGCATTTCGTACAAATGTTAACTGGTTCCATTCATAAATAATGAGAATTTCTAATCACCTCGTGTTAATTAGGTGCCATGAAATATAAGACATGTGGACAAACAACCTAGTATCTTAATTGAATCAAACAAGGATAAACAACAATAAAAATCCGAATCTATTTAAATCCATTAGCCAAAGGTGCCAATCATCACCGTTTGCATTTCGTACAAAAGTTAATTGGTTTAATTCCTAAATAATGAGAATTTCTAATCACGTCATGTTAATTAGGCTCCTCTTGTTGTTACCAGGACTATTTTTCATGCAATAACATTGAATTTAACTTTTGATTCTTTCTTAATAACTATATTCATTTGGAAACAAATACCCATGGATGATCTATAAGATGAATTCATTCAATTTAACAAACAATGGAGTCCTTGATTTTGAATTGCATTTCTTATAGATATTAATTGTTGAATTCAAAAATAGAGATTTCCTCGCATCATTTTTGGTTAGCAAGTTTCTCCTTTTGATTCCAAACACACTTTTTGATACATTTAGAATGAAATATAACACATGTGGCTAAACAACCTAGTATATTAATAGAATCAAACATGTATAAACATCAATAAAACTCCAAATCTATTTAAATCCAGCATCTAAAGGTGCCATTCATCATGGTTTGCGTTTCGTACAAATGTTAACTGGTTTCATTCCTTAATAATGAGAATTTCTAATCACCTCGTGTTAATTAGGCTCCTCTTGTTGTTACCAGGACTATTTTTCATGCAATAACCTTGAAATTAACTTTTGTTTCTTTCTTAATAACTATATGCATTATGAAAAAAATGTCCGTGGACCATCTATCAGATGAATTCATTCAATTTAACAAACAATTTAGTCCTTGATTTTGAATTGGATTTCTTATCGATATTCTTTGTTGAATTTAAAAATAGCGAGTTCCTCCCTCATTTTTGGTTAACAAGGCTCCTCTTTTGATTCCAAACGCACTTTTTCTTACATTGAGCATGAAATATAACACATGTGGATAAAAAACCTAGTATATTAATTGAATCAAACAAGGATAAACAACAATAAAAATCCGAATCTATTGAAATCCATAAGCCAAAGGTGCCAATCATCACTGTTTGCTTTTCGTACAAAAGTTAATTGGTTTAATTCCTAAATAATGGGAATTTCTAATCACATCATGTTAATTAGGCCCCTCTTGTTGTTACCAGGACTATTTTTCATGCAATAACCTTGAATTTAACTTTTTATTCTTTCTTAATAACTATATTCATTTTGAAACAAATGCCCATGGATGATCTATAAGATGAATTCATTCAATTTAACAAACAATGGAGCCCTTGATTTTGAATTGCATTTCTCATAGATATTAATTGTTGAATTAAAAAATAGAGAGTTCCTCGCATCATTTTTGGTTAGCAAGTTTCCCCTTTTGATTCCAAATACACTTTTTGATGCATTTATAATGAAATATAACACATGTGGCTAAACAACCTTGTATATTAATAGAATCAAACATGTATAAACATCAATAAAACTCCAAATCTATTTAAATCTTTCATCTAAAGGGGTCATTCTTCATGGTTTGCGTTTCGTACAAATGTTAACTGGTTTAATTCCTAAATAATGAGAATTTCTAATAACGTCATGTTAATTAAGCTACTCTTGTTGTTACCAGGACTATTGTTCATGCAATAACCTTGAAATTAACTTTTGTTTCTTTCTTAATAACTATATTCATTATGAAAAATATGCATGTGGACCATCAATTACATGAATTCATTCAATTTAACAAACAATGGAGCCGTTGATTTTGAATTGCATTTCTTATAGATATTCATTGTTGAATTCAAAAATAGAGAGTTCCTCGCATCATTTTTTGTTAGCAAGTTTCCCCTTTTGATTCCAAACACACTTTTTGATACATTTAGAATGAAATATAACACATGTGGCTAAACAACCTAGTATATTAATAGAATCAAACATGTATAAACATCAATAAAACTCCAAATCTATTTAAATCTTTCATCTAAACGGGTCATTCTTCATGGTTTGCATTTCGTATAAATGTTAACTAGTTTCATTCCTAAATAATGAGAATTGCTAATCACCTCGTGTTAATTAGGCTCCTCTTGTTGTTACCAGGACTATTTTTCATGCAATAACCTTGAAATTAACTTTTGTTTCTTTCTTAATAACTATATGCATTATGAAAAAAATGCTCGTGGACCATCTATAAGATGAATTCATTCAATTTAACAAACAATTCAGTCCTTGATTTTGAATTGGATTTCTTATCGATATTCTTTGTTGAATTTAAAAATTAAGAGTTCCTCCCATCATTTTCGGTTAAAAAGGCTCCTCATTTGATTCCAAAGACACTTTTTCTTACATTGAGCATGAAATATAACACATGTGGCTAAACAACCTAGTATATTAATTGAACCAAACATGTATAAACATCAATAAAACTCCAAATCTATTTAAATCTATCATCTAAAGGTGCCATTCTTCATGGTTTGAATTTCGTACAAATGTTAACTGGTTCCATTCCTAAATAATGAGAATTTCTAATCACCTCGTGTTAATTAGGCTCCTCTTGTTGTTACGAGGACTATTTTTCATGCAATAACCTTGAAATTAACTTTTGTTTCTCTCTTAATAACTATATTCATAATGAAAAATATGCACGTGGACCATCAATTACATGAATTCATTCATTTTAAGAAACAATGGAGTCCTTGATTTTGAATTGCATTTCTTATTGATATTAATTATTGAATTCAAAAAAAGAGTGTTCCTCGCATCATTTTTGGTTAACAAGGCTCCTCTTGTTGTTACCAGGACTATTTTTCATGCAATAACCTTGAAATTAACTTTTGTTTCTTTCTTAATAACTATATTCATTATGAAAAATATGAATGTGGACCATCAATTACATGAATTCATTCAATTTAACAAACAATGGAGTCCTTGATTTTGAATTGCATTTCTTATAGATATTAATTGTTGTATTCAAAAATAGAGAGTTCCTCGCATCATTTTTGGTTAGCAAGTTTCCCCTTTTGATTCCAAACACACTTTTTGATACATTTAGAATGAAATATAACACATGTGGCTAAACAACCTAGTATATTAATAGAATCAAACATGTATAAACATCAATAAAACTCCACATCTATTTAAATCCAGCATCTAAAGGTGCCATTCTTCAAGGTTTGCGTTTTTTACAAATGTTAACTGGTTTCATTCCTAAATAATCAGAATTTCTAATCACCTGCTGTTAATTAGGCTCCTCTTATTGTTACCAGGACTATTTTTCATGCAATAACCTTGAAATTAACTTTTGTTTCTTTCTTAATAACTATATTCATTATGAAAAATATGCACGTGGACCATCAATTACATGAATTCATTCAATTTAGCAAATAATGGAGTCCTTGATTTTGAATTGCATTTCTTATAGATATTAATTGTTGAATTCAAAAATATAGAGTTCCTCGCATCATTTTTTGTTAGCAAGTTTCCCCTTTTGATTCCAAACACACTTTTTGATACATTTAGAATGAAATATAACACATGTGGCTAAACAACCTAGTATATTAATAGAATCAAACATGTATAAACATCAATAAAACTCCAAATCTATTTAAATCTTTCATCTAAAGGGGTGATTCTTCATGGTTTGCATTTCGTATAAATGTTAACTGGTTTCATTCCAATATAATGAGAATTTCTAATCACCTCATGTTAATTAGGCTCCTCTTGTTGTTGCCAGGACTATTTTTCATGTAATAACCTTGAAATTAACTATTGTTTCTTTCTTAATAAATATATGCATTATGAAAAAAATGCCCGTGGACCATCTATAAGATGAATTCATTCAATTTAAGAAACAATTCAGTCCTTGATTTTGAATTGGATTTCTTATTGATATTCTTTGTTGAATTTAAAAATAGAGACTTCCTCCCATCATTTTCGATTAACAAGGCTCCTCTTTTGATTCCAAACACATTTTTTCTTACATTGAGCATGAAATATAACACATGTGGCTAAACAACCTAATATATTAATTGAATCAAACATGTATAAACATCAATAAAACTCCAAATCTATTTAAATCTATCATCAAAAGTTGCCATTCTTCATGGTTTGCATTTCGTACAAATGTTTACTGGTTCCATTCCTAAATAATGAGAATTTCTAATAACCTCGTGTTAATTAGGCTCCTCTTGTTGTTACCAGGACTATTTTTCATGCAATAACCTTCAAATTAACTTTTGTTTCTTTCTTAATAACTATATGCATTATGAAAAAAATGCCCGTGGACCATCTATAAGATGAATTCATTCAATTTAACAAACAATGGAGTCCTTGGTTTGAATTGCATTTCTTATAGATATTAATTGTTGAATTCAAAAATAGAGAGTTCCTCGCATCATTTTTGGTTAGCAAGTTTCCCCTTTTGATTCCAAACACACCTTTTGATACATTTAGAATGAAATATAACACATGTGGCTAAACAACCTTGTATATTAATAGAATCAAACATGTATAAATATCAATAAAACTCCAAATTTATTTAAATCAAGCATCTAAAGGTGCCATTCTTCGTGGTTTGCGTTTCGTACAAATGTTAACTGCTTTCATTCCTAAATAATGAGAATTTCCAATCACCTCGTGTTAATTAGGCTCCTCTTGTTGTTACCAGGACTATTTATCATGCAATAACCTTGAAATTAGATGTTGTTTCTTTCTTAATAACTATATTCATTATGAAAAATATGCATGTGGACCATTAATACATCAATTCATTCAATTTAACAAACAATGGATTCCTTGATTTTGAATTGCATTTCTTGTAGATATTAATTGTAGAATTCAAAAATAGAGAGTTCCTCGCATCATTTGTGGTTAGCAAGTTTCCCCTTTTGATTCCAAACACACTTTTAGATACATTTAGAATGAAATATAACAGATGTGGCTAAACAACCTAGTATATTAGTAGAATCAAACATGTATAAACATCAATAAAACTCCAAATCTATTTAAACCCAGCATCTAAAGGTGCCATTCATCATGGTTTGCGTTTCCTGCAAATGTTAACTGGTTTCATTCCTAAATAATGAGAATTTCTAATCAACTCGTGTTAATTAGGCTCCTCTTGTTGTTACCAGGACTATTTTTCATGCAATAACCTTGAAATTAACTTGTGATTCTTTCTTAATAACTATATTCATTATGAAAAAAATGCCCATGGACCATCTATAAGATGAATTCATTCAATTTAACAAACAATGGAGTCCTTGATTTTGAATTGCATTTCTTATAGATATTAATTGTAGAATTCAAAAATAGAGAGTTCCTCGCATCATTTTTGGTTAGCAAGTTTACCCTTTTGATTCCAAACACACTTTTTGATACATTTAGAATGAAATATAACACGTGTGGCTAAACAACCTAGTATATTAGTAGAATGAAACATGTATAAACATCAATAAAACTCCAAATATATTTAAATCTATTATCTAAAGGTGCCATTCTTCATGGTTTGCATTTCGTACAAATGTTAACTGGTTCCATTCCTAAATAATGAGAATTTCTAATCACCTCGTGTTAATTAGGCTCCTCTTGTTGCTACCAGGACTATTTTTCATGCAATAACCGTGAAATTAACTTTTGTTTCTCTCTTAATAACTATATTCATCATGAAAAATATGCACGTGGACCATCAATTACATGAATTCATTCAATTTAACAAACAATGGAGTCGTTGATTTTGAATTGCATTTCTTATTGATATTAATTGTTGAATTCAAAAATAGAGAGTTCCTCGCATCGTTTTTGGTTAACAAGGCTCCTCTTTTGATTCCAATGCCACTTTTTGATACATTGATCATGAAATATAGCACATGTGGATAAACAACCTAGTAAATTAATAGAATCAAACACACTTTTTGATACATTTAGAATGAAATATAACACATGTGGCTAAACAACCTAGTATATTAATAGTATCAAACATGTATCAACATCAATAAAACTCCAAATCTATTTAAATCTTTCATCTAAAGGGGTCATTCTTCCAGGTTTGCATTTCGTACAAATGTTAACTGGTTTCATTCCTAAATAATGAGAATTTCCAATTGCCTTGTGTTAATTAGGCTCCTTTTGTTGTTACCAGGACTATTTTTCATGAAATAACCTTGAAATTAACTTTTGTTTCTTTCTTAATAACTATATTCATTATGAAAAATATGCATGTGGACCATCAATTACATGAATTCATTCAATTTAACAAACAATGGAGCCTTTGATTTTGAATTGCATTTCTTATAGATATTAATTGTTGAATTCAAAAATAGAGAGTTCCTCGCATCATTTTTGGTTAGCAAGTTTCCCCTTTTGATTCCAAACACACTTTTTGCTACATTTAGAATGAAATATAACACATGTGGCTAAACAACCTAGTATATTAATAGAATCAAACATGTATAAATATCAATAAAAATCCAAATCTCTTTAAATCGAGCATCTAAAGGTCCCATTCTTCGTGGTTTGGGTTTCGTGCAAATGTTAACTGGTTTTATTCCTAAATAATGAGAATTTCGAATCACCTCGTGTTAATTACGCTCCTCTTGTTGTTACCAGGACTATTTTTCATGCAATAACCCTGAAATTAACTTGTGATTCTTTCTTAATAACTATATTCATTATGAAAAAAATACCCATGGACCATCTATAAGAGGAATTCATTCAATTTAACAAACAATGGAGTCCTTGATTTTGAATTGCATTTCTTATAGATATTAATTGTAGAATTCAAAAATAGAGAGTTCCTCGCATCATTTTTGGTTAGCAAGTTTGCCCTTTTGATTCCAAACACACTTTTTGATACATTTAGAATGAAATATAACACATGTGGCTAAACAACCTAGTATATTAATAGTATCAAACATGTATCAAAATCAATAAAACTCCAAATCTATTTAAATCTTTCATCTAAAGTGGTCATTCTTCCTGGTTTGCATTTCGTACAAATGTTAACTGGTTTCATTCCTAAATAATGAGAATTTCCAATTGCCTTGTGTTAATTAGGCTCCTTTTGTCGTTACCAGGACTATTTTTCATGAAATAACCTTGAAATTAACTTTTGTTTCTTTCTTAATAACTATATTCATTATGAAAAATATGCATGTGGACCATCAATTACATGAATTCATTCAATTTAACAAACAATGGAGTCCTTGATTTTGAATTGCATTTCTTATAGATATTAATTGTTGAATTCAAAAATAGAGAATTCCTCGCATCATTTTTGGTTAGCAAGTTTCCCCTTTTGATTCCAAACACACTTTTTAATACATTTAGAATGAAATATAACACATGTGGCTAAACAACCTAGTATATTAATAGAATCAAACATGTATAAACATCAATAGAACTCCAAATCTATTTAAATCTATCATCTAAAGGTGTCATTCTTTATGGTTTGCGTTTCGTACAAATGTTAACTGGTTTCGTTCCTAAATAATGAGAATTTCTAATCAACTCGTGTTAATTAGGCTCCTCTTGTTGTTAGCAGGACTATTTTTCATGCAATAACCTTCAAATTAACTTTTGTTTCTTTCTTAATAACTATATGCATTATGAAAAAAATGCCCGTGGACCATCTATAAGATGAATTCATTCAATTTAACAAACAATGGAGTCCTTGGTTTGAATTGCATTTCTTATAGATATTAATTGTTGAATTCAAAAATAGAGAGTTCCTCGCATCATTTTTGGTTAGCAAGTTTCCCCTTTTGATTCCAAACACACCTTTTGATACATTTAGAATGAAATATAACACATGTGGCTAAACAACCTTGTATATTAATAGAATCAAACATGTATAAATATCAATAAAACTCCAAATTTATTTAAATCAAGCATCTAAAGGTGCCATTCTTCGTGGTTTGCGTTTCGTACAAATGTTAACTGCTTTCATTCCTAAATAATGAGAATTTCCAATCACCTCGTGTTAATTAGGCTCCTCTTGTTGTTACCAGGACTATTTATCATGCAAT
>JBAPLH010001083.1:0-137174 GCA_037897445.1 Ceriops zippeliana
AATTGCATTACTTATTGATATTAGTTGTTGAATTCAAAAATAGAGAGTTCCTCGCACCATTTTTGGTTAACAAGGCTCCTCTTTTTATTCTAAAGCTACTTTTTGATACATTAATAATGAAATATAACACATGTGGTTTAAACAACCTAGGATATTAATTGAATCAAACAAGCAGAAACACCAATAAAAATCCAAATCTATTTAAATCCAACAGCCAAAGGTGCAATTCATCACGGTTTGCATTTCGTACAAAAGTTAACTGGTTTAATTCCTAAATAATGAGAATTTCTCATCACCTCATGTTAATTAGGCTCCTCTTGTTGTTACCAGGACTATTTTTCATGCAATAACCTTGAAAATTAACTTTGTTTCTTTCCTAATAACTATATTCATTATGAAAAATATGCACGTGGCCAATTGATTACATGAATTCATTCAATTTAACAAACAATGGAGTCGTTGATTTTGAATTGCATTTCTTATTGATATTAGTTGTTGAATTCAAAAATAGAGAGTTCCTCGCATCATTTTTGGTTAACAAGGCTCCTCTTTTTATTCTAAAGCCACTTTTTGATACATTGATAATGAAATATAACACATGTGGTTAAACAACCTAGTATATTAATTGAATCAAACAAGCATAAACACCAATAAAAATCCAAATCTATTTAAATCCATCAGCCAAAGGTGCCATTCATCACGGTTTGCATTTCGCACAAATGTTAACTGGTTTAATTCTTAAATAATGAGAATTTCTAATCACCTCGTCTTAATTAGGCTCCTCTTGTTGTTACCAGGACTATTTTTCATGCAATAACCTTGAAATTAACTTCTGATTCTTTCTTAATAACTATATTCATTATGAAAAAATATGCACGTGGACCATCAATTTACATGAATTCATTCAATTTAACAAACATTTGGAGTCGTTGATTTTGAATTGCATTTCTTATTGATATTAGTTTGTTGAATTGAAAAATAGAGAGTTCCTCGCACCATGTTTGGTTAACAAGGCTCCTCTTTTTATTCTAAAGCTTCTTTTTGATACATTGATAATGAAATATAACACCTGTGGTTAAACAACCCTAGGATATTAATTGAATCAAACAAGTAGAAAACACCACCATATAAAAATCCAAATCTATTTAAATCCATCAGCCAAAGGTGCAATTCATCACGGTTTGCATTTCGTACAAAAGTTAACTGGTTTAATTCCTAAAATAATGAGAATTTCTCATCACCTCATGTTAATTAGGCTCCTCTTGTTGTTACCCAGGACTATTTTTCATGCAATAACCTTGAAATTAACTTTTGTTTTCTTTCCTAATAACTATATTCATTATGAAAAATATGCACGTGGCCAATCGATTAAATGAATTCATTCAATTTAACAAACAATGGAGTCGTTGATTTTGAATTGCATTACTTATTGATATTAGTTGTTGAATTCAAAAATAGAGAGTTCCTCGCACCATTTTTGGTTAACAAGGCTCCTCTTTTTATTCTAAAGCTACTTTTTGATACATTGATAATGAAATATAACACATGTGGTTAAACAACCTAGGATATTAATTGAATCAAACAAGCAGAAACACCAATAAAAATCCAAATCTATTTAAATCCATCAGCCAAAGGTGCAATTCATCACGGTTTGCATTTCGTACAAAAGTTAACTGGTTTAATTCCTAAATAATGAGAATTTCTCATCACCTCATGTTAATTAGGCTCCTCTTGTTGTTACCAGGACTATTTTTCATGCAATAACCTTGAAATTAACTTTTGTTTCTTTCCTAATAACTATATTCATTATGAAAAATATGCACGTGGCCAATTGATTACATGAATTCATTCAATTTAACAAACAATGGAGTCGTTGATTTTGAATTGCATTTCTTATTGATATTAGTTGTTGAATTCAAAAATAGAGAGTTCCTCGCATCATTTTTGGTTAACAAGGCTCCTCTTTTTATTCTAAAGCCACTTTTTGATACATTGATAATGAAATATAACACATGTGGTTAAACAACCTAGTATATTAATTGAATCAAACAAGCATAAACACCAATAAAAATCCAAATCTATATAAATCCATCAACCAGAGGTGCCATTCATCACGTTTTTCGATTCGTCCAAATGTTAACTGGTTCAATTCCTAAATTATGAGAATTTCTAATCACCTCGTGTTAATTAGGCTCGTCTTGTTGTTCCCAGGACTATTTTTAATGCAATAATCTTGAAATTAACTTTTGTTTCTTTAATGACAAATATTTTAATTTTGACAAAAATGCCTGTGGACCATCAATTACATGAATTCATTCAATTTAACAAACAATGGAGTTCTTGATTTTGAATTGCATTGCTTATTGATATTAATTATAGAATTCAAAAATAGAGAGTTCCTCCCATCATTTCTGGTTATCAAGTTTCCTCTTTTGATTCCGAACATATTTTTTGATACATTGATCATGAAATATAACTCATGTGGTTAAAGAACCTAGCATATTAATTGAATCAAACAAGCATAAACACCAATAAAAATCCAAATCTATTTAAATCCATCATCTAAAGTTGCCATTCTTCATGGTTTGCATTTCGTACAAATGTTAACTGGTTTAATTCCTAAATAATGAGAATTTCTAATCACCTCATGTTAATTAGGCTCCTCTTGTTGTTACCAGGACTATTTTTCATGCAATAACCTTGAAATTGACTTTTGATTCTTTCTTAATGACTATATTCATTATGAAAAAAATGCCCATAGACCATCTATAAGATGAATTCATTCAATTTAACAAATAATGGAGTCCTTGATTTTGAATTGCATTTCTTATAGCTATTAATTGTTGAATTCAAAAATAGAGAGTTCCTTGCAGCATTTTTGGTTTGCAAGTTTCCTCTTTTGATTCCAAACACACTTTTTGATACATTGATCATGAAATATAACACATGTGGCTAAACAACCTAGTATATTAATTGAATCAAACATGTATAAACATCAATAAAACTCCAAATCTATTTTAATCCGTCATCTAAAGGTGCCATTCTTCACGATTTGCATTTCGTGCAAATGTGAACTAGTTTAATTCCTAAATAATGAGAATTTCTAATCACCTCGTGTTAATTAGGCTACTCTTGTTGTTACCAGGACTATTTTTCATGCAATAACATTGAAATTAACTTTTGTTTCTTTCCTAATAACTATATTCATTATGAAAAATATGCACGTGGACCATCAATTACATGAATTCATTCAATTTAACAAACAATGGAGTCGTTGATTTTGAATTGCATTTCTTATTGATATTAGTTGTTGAATTCAAAAATAGAGAGTTCCTCGCATCATTTTTGGTTAACAAGGCTCCTCTTTTGATTCCAAAACACACTTTTTGATACATTGATAATGAAATATAACACTTTGTTAAACAACCTAGTATATTAATTGAATCAAACAAGCATAAACACCAATAAAAATCCAAATCTATATAAATCCATCAACCAAAGGTGCCATTCATCACGGATTCCATTTCGTCCAAATGTTAACTGGTTTAATTCCTAAATAATGAGAATTTCTAATCACCTCGTGTTAATTAGGCTCGTCTTGTTGTTACCAGGACTATTTTTCATGCAATAATCTTGAAATTAACTTTTGTTTCTTTAATGATAAATATTTTAATTTTGACAAAAATGCCTGTGGACCATCAATTACATGAATTCATTCAATTTAACAAACAATGGAGTTCTTGATTTTGAATTGCATTGCTTATCGATATTAATTATAGAATTTAAAAATAGAGAGTTCCTCCCATCATTTTGGGTTATCAAGTTTCCTCTTTTGATTACGAACATATTTTTTGATACATTGATCATGAAATATAACTCATGTGGTTAAACAACCTAGCATATTAATTGAATCAAACAAGCATAAACACCAATAAAAATCCAAATCTATTTAAATCCATCATCTAAAGGTGCCATTCTTCATGGTTTGCATTTCGTACAAATGTTAACTGGTTTCATTCCTAAATAATGAGAATTTCTAATCACCTCGTGTTAATTAGGCTCCTCTCGTTGTTACCAGGACTATTTCTCATGCAATAATCTTGAAATTAACTTTTGTTTCTTTAATGATAAATTTTTTCATTTTGACAAAAATGCCTGTGGACCATCAATTACATGAATTCATTCAATTTAACAAACAATGGAGTTCTTGATTTTGAATTGCATTTCTTATTAATATTAATTATAGAATACAAAAATAGAGAGTTCCTCCCATCATTTTTGGCAAGCAAGCCTCCTCTTTTGATTCCAAAACACACTTTTTGACACATTTACCATGAAATATAACACATGTGGCTAAACAACCTAGTATATTAACTAAATCAAACAAGCATAAACACCAATCAAAATCCAAATCTATTTAAATCCATCAGCCAAAGGTGCCATTCATCACGGTTTGTATTTTGTACAAAAGTTAACTGGTTTAATTCCTAAATAATGAGAATTTCTAATCACCTAGTGTTAATTAGGCTTCTCTTGTTGTTACCAGGACTATTTTTCATGCAATAACCTTGAAATTAACTTTTGTTTCTTTCGTAATAACTATATTCATTATGAAAAATATGCATGTGGACCATCAATTACATGAATTCATTCAATTTAACAAACAATGGAGTCCTTGATTTTGAATTGCATTTGTTATTGATATTAATTATAGAATTCAAAAATAGAGAGTTCCTCCTATCATTTCTAGTTATCAAGTTTCCTCATTTGATTCCAAACACATTTTTTGATACATTGATCATGAAATATAACACATGGGGTTAAACAACCTAGTATATTAATTGAATCAAACAAGCATAAACACCAATAAAAATCCAAATCTATTTAAATCCATCAACCAGAGGTGCCATTCATCACGGTTTCCATTTCGTCCAAATGTTAACTGGTTTTATTCCTAAATAATGAGAATTTCTAAACACCTCATGTTAATTAGGCTCCTCTTGTTGTTACCAGGACTACTTTTCATGCAATAACCTTGAAATTAACTTTTATTTCTTTCCTAATAACTATATTCATTATGAAAAATATGCACGTGGACCATCAATTACATGAATTCGTTCAATTTAACAAACAATGGAGTCGTTGATTTTGAATTGCATTTCTTATTGATATTAGTTGTTGAATTCAAAAATAGAGAGTTCCTCGCATCATATTTGGTTAGCAAGGCTCCTCTTTTGATTCCAAAGCCACTTTTTGATACATTGATAATGAAATATAACTCGTGGTTAAAAAACCTAGTATATTAATTGAATCAAACAAGCATAAACACCAATAAAAATCCAAATCTATATAAATCCATCAACCAAAGGTGCCATTCATCACGGATTCCATTTCGTCCAAATGTTAACTGGTTTAATTCCTAAATATTGAGAATTTCTAATCACCTCGTGTTAATTAGGCTCGTCTTGTTGTTACCAGGACTATTTTTCATGCAATAATCTTGAAATTAACTTTTGTTTCTTTAATGATAAATATTTTAATTTTGACAAAAATGCCTGTGGACCATCAATTACATGAATTCATTCAATTTAACAAACAATGGAGTTCTTGATTTTGAATTGCATTGCTTATCGATATTAATTATAGAATTTAAAAATAGAGAGTTCCTCCCATCATTTCTGGTTATCAAGTTTCCTCTTTTGATTCCAAACATATTTTTTGATGCATTGATCATGAAATATAACTCATGTGGTTAAACAACCTAGCATATTAATTGAATCAAACAAGCATAAACACCAATAAAAATCCAAATCTATTTAAATCCATCATCTAAAGGTGCCATTCTTCATGGTTTGCATTTCGTACAAATGTTAACTGGTTTAATTCCTAAATAATGAGAATTTCTAATCACCTCGTGTTAATTAGGTTCCTCTTGTTGTTACCAGGACTATTTTTCATACCATAACCTTGAAATTAACTTTTGATTCTTTCTTAATAACTATATTCATTATGAAAAAAATGCCCATAGACCATCTATAAGATGAATTCTTTCAATTTAAGAGACAATGGAGTCCTTGATTTTGAATTGCTTTTCTTATTGATATTAATTGTTAAATTCAAAAATAGAGAGTTCCTCGCAGCATTTTTGGTTTGCAAGTTTCCTCTTTTGATTCCAAACACACTTTTTGATACATTGATCATGAAATATAACATATGTGGCTAAACAACCTAGTATATTAATTAAATCAAACATGTATAAACATCAATAAAACTCCAAATCTCTTTAAATCCATCATCTAAAGGTGCCATTCTTCATGGTTTGCATTTCGTACAAATGTTAACTGGTTTAATTCCTAAATAATGAGAATTTCTGATCACCTCGTGTTAATTAGGCTCCTCTTGTTGTTACCAGGACTATTTCTCATGCAATAATCTTGAAATTAACTTTTGTTTCTTTAATGATAAATTTTTTCATTTTGACAAAAATGCCCGTGGACCATCAATTACATGAATTCATTCAATTTAACAAACAATGGAGTTCCTGATTTTGAATTGCATTTCTTATTGATATTAATTATAGAATTCAAAAATAGAGAGTTGCTCGCATCATTTTTGGATGGCAAGTTTCCTCTTTTGATTCCAAACAGTATTTTTGATACATTGAGCATGAAATATAACACATGTGGCTAAACAACCTAGTATATTAATTGAATCAAACAAGCATAAACACCAATAAAAATCTGAATCTATATAAATCCATCAACCAAAGGTGCCATTCATCACGGTTTCTATTTCGTCCACATGTTAACTGGTTTAATTCCTAAATAATGAGAATTTCTAATCACCTCGTGTTAATTAGGCTCGTCTTGTTGTTACCAGGACTATTTTTCATGCAATAATCTTGAAATTAACTTTTTTTTCTTTAATGATAAATATTTTAATTTTGACAAAAATGCCTGTGGACCATCAATTACATGAATTCATTCAATTTAACAAACAATGGAGTTCTTGATTTTGAATTGCATTGCTTATCGATATTAATTATAGAATTTAAAAATAGAGAGTTCCTCCCATCATTTCTGGTTATCAAGTTTCCTCTTTTGATTCCAAACATATTTTTTGATGCATTGATCATGAAATATAACTCATGTGGTTAAACAACTTAGCATATTAATTGAATCAAACAAGCATAAACACCAATAAAAATCCAAATCTATTTAAATCCATCATCTAAAGGTGCCATTCTTCATGGTTTGCATTTCGTACAAATGTTAACTGGTTTAATTCCTAAATAATGAGAATTTCTAATCACCTCGTGTTAATTAGGGTCCTCTTGTTGTTACCAGGACTATTTTTCATGCAATAACCTTGAAATTAACTTTTGTTTCTCTCTTAATAACAATATTCATTCTGAAAAAAATGCTCGTGGACCATCAATTACATGAATTCATTCAATTTAACAAACAATGGAGTCCTTGATTTTGAATTGCATTTCTTATTGATATTAATTATAGAATTCAAAAATAGAGAGTTCCTCCTATCATTTCTAGTTATCAAGTTTCCTCTTTTGATTCCAAACACATTTTTTGATACATTGATCATGAAATATAACACATGTGGTTAAACAACCTAGTATATTAATGGAATCAAACAAGCATAAACATCAATAAAGCTCAAAATCTATTTAAATCCATCATCTAAAGGTGCCATTCTTCATGGTTTGCATTTCGCACAAATTTTAACTGGTTTAATTCCTAAATAATGAGAATTTCTAATCACCTCATGTTAATTAGGGTCCTCTTGTTGTTACCGAGACTATTTTTCATGCAATAACCTTGAAATTAACTTTTGTTTCTTTCCTAATAACTATATTCATTATGAAAAATATGCACGTGGACAATCAATTACATGAATTCATTCAATTTAACAAATAGTGGAGTCGTTGATTTTGAATTGCATTTCTTATTGATATTAGTTGTTGAATTCAAAAATAGAGAGTTCATCGCATCATTTTTGGTTAGCAAGGCTCCACTTTTGATTCCAAAGCCACTTTTTGATACATTGATAAGGAAATATAACACGTGGTTAAACAACCTAATATATTAATTGAATCAAACAAGCATAAACACCAATAAAAACCCAAATCTATATAAATCCATCAACCAGAGGTGCCATTCATCACGGTTTCCATTTTGTCCAAATGTTAATTGGTTTAATTCCTAAATAATGAGAATTGCTAATCACCTCGTGTTAATTAGGCTCCTCTTGTTGTTACCAGGACTATTTTTCATGCAATAATCTTGAAATTAACTTTTGTTTCTTTCATGATATATATTTTCATTTTGACAAAAATGCCTGTGGACCATCAATTACATGAATTCATTCAATTTAACAAACAATGGAGTTCTTGATTTTGAATTGCATTTCTTATCGATATTAATTATAGAATTCAAAAATAGAGAGTTCCTCCCATCATTTCTGGTTATCAAGTTTCCTCTTTTGATTCCGAACATATTTTTTGATACATTGATCATGAAATATAACTCATGTGGTTAAACAACCTAGCATATTAATTGAATCAAACAAGCATAAACACCAATAAAAATCTAAATCTATTTAAATCCATCATCTAAAGGTGCCATTCTTCACGGTTTGCATTTCGTACAAATGTTAACTGGTTTAATTCCTAAATAATGAGAATTTCTAATCACCTCATGTTAATTAGGCTCCTCTTGTTGTTACCAGGACTATTTTTCGTGCAATAACCTTGAAATTAACTTTTGATTCTTTCTTAATAACTATATTCATTATGAAAAAAATGCCCATAGACCATCTATAAGATGAATTCATTCAATTTAACAAACAATGGAGTCCTTGATTTTGAATTTTATTTCTTATTGATATTAATTGTTGAATTCAAAAATAGAGAGTTCCTCGCATCAATTTTGGTCAACAAGGCTCCTCTTTTGATTTCAAAGCCACTTTTTGATACTATGATAATGAAATATAACACATGTGGTTAAACAACCTAGTATATTAATTGAATCAAACAAGCATAAACACCAATAAAAATCCAAATCTATTTAAATCCATCAACCAAAGGTGCCATTCATCACGGTTTCCATTTCGTCCAAATGTTAACTGGTTTAATTCCTAAATAATGAGAATTTCTAATCGCCTCTTGTTAATTAGGCTCCTCTTGTTGTTACCAGGACTATTTTTCATGCAATAATCTTGAAATTAACTTTTGTTTCTTTCATGATAAATAATTTCATTTTGACAAAAATGCCCGAGTACCATCAATTACATGAACTGATTCTATTTAACAAACAATGGAGTTCTTGATTTTGAATTGCATTTCTTAGAGATATTAATTATAGAAATCAAAAATAGAGAGTTCCTCCCATCATTTCTGGTTATCAAGTTTCCTGTTTTGATTCCGAACACATTTTTTGATACATTGATCATGAAATATAACTCATGTGGTTAAACAAACTAGTATATAAATTGAATCAAACAAGTATAAACACCAATAAAAATCCAAATCTATTTAAATTCATCAACCAAAGGTGCCATTCATCACGGTTTGCATTTCGTACAAAAGTTAACTGGTTTAATTATTAAATAATGAAAATTTCTAATCACCTCATGTTAATTAGGCTCCTCTTGTTCTTACCAGGACTATTTTCCATGTAATGACCTTGAAAAGAACTTTTGTTTCTCTCTTAATAACTATATTCATTATGAAAAAAATGCCCGTGGACCATCAATTACATGAATTTATTCAATTTAACAAACAATGGAGTCCTTGATTTTGAATTGCATTTCTTATTGATATTAATAAAAGAATTCACAAATAGAGAGTTCCTCCTATCATTTCTGTTTATCAAGTTTCCTCTTTTGATTCCAAATACATTTTTTGATACATTGATCATGAAATATAACACATGTGGTTAAACAACCTAGTATATTAATTGAATCAAACAAGCATAAACAACAATAAAAATCCAAATCTGTTTAAATCCATCAGCCAAAGGTGCCATTCAACACGGTTTGCATTTCGTATAAAAGTTAACTGGTTTAATTCCTAAATAATGAGAATTTCTCATCACCTCATGTTAATTAGGCTCCTCTGGTTGTTACTAGGAATATTTTTCATGCAATAATCTTGAAATTAACTTTTGTTTCTTTCATGATAAATATTTTCATTTTGACAAAAATGCCCGTGGACCATCAATTACATGAATTCATTCAATTTAACAAACAATGGAGTTCTTGATTTTGAATTGCATTTCTTATTGATATTAATTATAGAATACAAAAATAGAGAGTTCCTCCCATCATTTTTGTCAAGCAAGCCTCCTCTTTTGATTCCAAAACACACTTTTTGACACATTTACCATGAAATATAACACATGTGGCAAAACAACCTAGTATATTAATTGAATCAAACATGTATAAACATCAATAAAACTCCAAATCTATTTAAATCCATCATCTAAAGGTGCCATTCTTCATAGTTTGCATTTCGTACAAATGTTAACTAGTTTAATTCTTAAATAATGAGAATTTCTAATCACCTCATGTTAATTAGGCTCCTCTTGTTGTTACCAGGACTATTTTTCATGCAACAATCTTGAAATTAACTTTTGTTTCTTTCTTAATAACTATATTCATTATGAAAAATATGCACGTGGACCATCTATAAGATGAATTCATTCAATTTAACAAACAATGGAGTCCTTGATTTTGAATTGCATTTCTTATAGATATTAATTGTTGAATTCAAAAATAGAGAGTTCCTTGCATCATTTTTGGTTAGCAAGTTTCCTCTTTGGATTCCAAACACACTTTTTGATACATTGAGCATGAAATATAACACATGTGGCTAAACAACCTAGTATATTAATTGAATAAAACATGTATAAACATCAATAAAACTCCAAATCTATTTAAATCCATCAGCCAAAGGTGCCATTCATCACGGTTTGTATTTCGCACTAATATTAACTGGTTTAATTCCTAAATAATGAGAATTTCTAATCACCTTGTGTTAATTAGGCTCCTCTTATTGTTACCAGGACTATTTTTCATGCAATAACCTTGAAATTAACTTTTGTTTCTTTCCTAATAACTATATTCATTATGAAAAATATGCACGTGGACCATCAATTACATGAATTCATTCAATTTAACAAACAATGGAGTCGTTGATTTTGAATTGCATTTCTTATTGATATTAGTTGTTGAATTCAAAAATAGAGAATTCCTCGCATCATTTTTCGTTAACAAGGCTCCTCTTTTGATTCTAAAGCCACTTTTTGATACATTGATAATGAAATATAACACATGTGGTTAAACAACCTAGTATATTAATTGAATCAAACAAGCATAAACACCAATAAAAATCCAAATCTATATAAATCCATCAACCAAAGGTGCCATTCATAACGGTTTCCATTTCGTCCAAATGTTAACTGGTTTAATTCCTAAATAATGAGAATTTCTAATCACCTCATGTTAATTAGGCTCCTCTTGTTGTTACCAGGACTATTTTTCATGCAATAACCTTGAAATTAACTTCTGATTCTTTCTTAATAACTATATTCATTATGAAAAAAATGCCCATGGACCATAAATTACATGAATTAATTCAATTTAACAAACAATGGAGTCCTTGATTTTGAATTGCATTTCTTATAGATATTAATTGTTGAATTCAAAAATAGAGAGTTCCTCGCATCATTTTTGGTTGACAAGGCTCCTCTTTTGATTCCAAAGCCATTTTTTGATACATTGATCATGAAATATAACACATGTGGTTAAACAACCTAGTATATTAATTGAATCAAACAAGCATAAACACCAATAAAAATCCAAATCTATTTAAATCCATCAGCCAAAGGTGCCATTCATCACAGTTTGCCCTTTGAACAAATGTTAACTGGTTTAATTCCTAAATAATGAGAATTTCTAATCACCTCGTGTTAATTAGGCTCCTCTTGTTGTTACTAGGACTATTTTTCATGCAATAACCTTGAAATTAACTTCTGATTCTTTCTTAATAACTATATTCATTATGAAAAAAATGCCCATGGACCATAAATTACATGAATTAATTCAATTTAACAAACAATGGAGTCCTTGATTTTGAATTGCATTTCTTATAGATATTAATTGTTGAATTCAAAAATAGAGAGTTCCTCGCATCATTTTTGGTTGACAAGGCTCCTTTTTGATTCCAAAGCCATTTTTTGATACATTGATCATGAAATATAACACATGTGGTTAAACAACCTAGTATATTAATTGAATCAAACAAGCATAAACACCAATAAAAATCCAAATCTATTTAAATCCATCAGCCAAAGGTGTCATTCATCACGGTTTGCATTTCGCACAAATGTTAACTGGTTTAATTCTTAAATAATGAGAATTTCTAATCACCTCGTCTTAATTAGGCTCCTCTTGTTGTTACCAGGACTATTTTTCATGCAATAACCTTGAAATTAACTTCTGATTCTTTCTTAATAACTATATTCATTATGAAAAATATGCACGTGGACCATCAATTACATGAATTCATTCAATTTAACAAACATTGGAGTCGTTGATTTTGAATTGCATTTCTTATTGATATTAGTTGTTGAATTGAAAAATAGAGAGTTCCTCGCACCATGTTTGGTTAACAAGGCTCCTCTTTTTATTCTAAAGCTTCTTTTTGATACATTGATAATGAAATATAACACATGTGGTTAAACAACCTAGGATATTAATTGAATCAAACAAGTAGAAACACCAATAAAAATCCAAATCTATTTAAATCCATCAGCCAAAGGTGCAATTCATCACGGTTTGCATTTCGTACAAACGTTAACTGGTTTAATTCCTAAATAATGAGAATTTCTCATCACCTCATGTTAATTAGGCTCCTCTTGTTGTTACCAGGACTATTTTTCATGCAATAACCTTGAAATTAACTTTTGTTTCTTTCCTAATAACTATATTCATTATGAAAAATATGCACGTGGCCAATCGATTAAATGAATTCATTCAATTTAACAAACAATGGAGTCGTTGATTTTGAATTGCATTACTTATTGATATTAGTTGTTGAATTCAAAAATAGAGAGTTCCTCGCACCATTTTTGGTTAACAAGGCTCCTCTTTTTATTCTAAAGCTACTTTTTGATACATTGATAATGAAATATAACACATGTGGTTAAACAACCTAGGATATTAATTGAATCAAACAAGCAGAAACACCAATAAAAATCCAAATCTATTTAAATCCATCAGCCAAAGGTGCAATTCATCACGGTTTGCATTTCGTACAAAAGTTAACTGGTTTAATTCCTAAATAATGAGAATTTCTCATCACGTCATGATAATTAGGCTCCTCTTGTTGTTACCAGGACTATTTTTCATGCAATAACCTTGAAATTAACTTTTGTTTCTTTCCTAATAACTATATTCATTATGAAAAATATGCACGTGGCCAATCGATTACATGAATTCATTCAATTTAACAAACAATGGAGTCGTTGATTTTGAATTGCATTTCTTATTGATATTAGTTGTTGAATTCAAAAATAGAGAGTTCCTCGCATCATTTTTGGTTAACAAGGCTCCTCTTTTTATTCTAAAGCCACTTTTTGATACATTGATAATGAAATATAACACATGTGGTTAAACAACCTAGTATATTAATTGAATCAAACAAGCATAAACACCAATAAAAATCCAAATCTATATAAATCCATCAACCAGAGGTGCCATTCATCACGGTTTTCGATTCGTCCAAATGTTAACTGGTTTAATTCCTAAATAAGGAGAATTTCTAATCACCTCGTGTTAATTAGGCTCGTCTTGTTGTTCCCAGGACTATTTTTCATGCAATAATCTTGAAATTAACTTTTGTTTCTTTAATGACAAATATTTTAATTTTGACAAAAATGCCTGTGGACCATCAATTACATGAATTCATTCAATTTAACAAACAATGGAGTTCTTGATTTTGAATTGCATTGCTTATCGATATTAATTATAGAATTCAAAAATAGAGAGTTCCTCCCATCATTTCTGGTTATCAAGTTTCCTCTTTTGATTCCGAACATATTTTTTGATATATTGATCATGAAATATAACTCATGTGGTTAAAGAACCTAGCATATTAATTGAATCAAACAAGCATAAACACCAATAAAAATCCAAATCTATTTAAATCCATCATCTAAAGTTGCCATTCTTCATGGTTTGCATTTCGTACAAATGTTAACTGGTTTAATTCCTAAATAATGAGAATTTCTAATCACCTCATGTTAATTAGGCTCCTCTTGTTGTTACCAGGACTATTTTCCATGCAATAACCTTGAAATTAACTATTGTTTCTTTCCTAATAACTATATTCATTATGAAAAATATGCACGTTGACCATTGATTACATGAATTCATTCAATTTAACAAACAATGGAGTCGTTGATTTTGAATTGCATTTCTTATTGATATTAATTGTTGAATTCAAAAATAGAGAGTTCCTCGCATCAATTTTGGTCAACAAGGCTCCTCTTTTGATTTCAAAGCCACATTTTGATACTTTGATAATGAAATATAACACATGTGGTTAAACAACCTAGTATATTAATTGAATCAAACAAGCATAAACACCAATAAAAATCCAAATCTATTTAAATCCATCAACCAAAGGTGCCATTCATCACGGTTTCCATTTCATCGTAATGTTAACTGGTTTAATTCCTAAATAATGAGAATTTCTAATCGCCTCATGTTAATTAGGCTCCTCTTATTGTTACTAGGACTATTTTTCATGCAATAACCTTGAAATTAACTTTTGATTCTTTCCTAATAACTATATTCATTATGAAAAAAATGCCCATAGACCATCTATAAGATGAATTCATTCAATTTAACAAACAATGGAGTCCTTGATTTTGAATTGCATTTCTTATAGATATTAATCGTGGACGTCAAAAATAGAGAGTTCCTCGCATCATTTTTGGTTAGCAAGTTTCCTCTTTTGATTCCAAACACACTTTTTGATACATTGAGCACGAAATATAACACATGTGGCTAAACAACCTAGCATATTAATTGAATCAAACAAGCATAAACACCAATCAAAATCCAAATCTATTTAAATCCATCAGCCAAAGGTGCCATTCATCACGGTTTGTATTTTGTACAAAAGTTAACTGGTTTAATTCCTAAATAATGAGAATTTCTCATCACCTCATGTTAATTAGGCTCCTCTTGTTGTTACCAGGACTATTTTTCATGCAATAACCTTGACATTAACTTTTGATTCTTTCTTAATAACTATATTCATTATGAAAAAAATGCCCATGGACCATCTATAAGATGAATTCATTCAATTTAACAAACAATGGAGTCCTTGATTTTGATACATTGAGCATGAAATATAACACATGTGGCTAAACAACCTAGTATATTAATTGAGTCAAACATGTATAAACATCAATAAAACTCCAAATCTATTTAAATCCATCATCTAAAGGTGCCATTCTTCATGATTTGCATTTCGTACAAATGTTAACTGGTTTAATTCCTAAATAATGAGAATTTCTAATCACCTCGTGTGAATTAGGCTCCTCTTGTTGTTACCAGGACTATTTTGCATGCAATAATCTTGAAATTAACTGTTGTTTCTTTCATGATAAATATTTTCATTTTGACAAAAATGCCCGTAGACCATCAATTATATGAATTCATTCAATTTAACAAACAATGAAGTTCTTGATTTTGAATTGCATTTCTTATTGATATTAATTATAGAATACAAAAATAGAGAGTTCCTCCCATCATTTTTGTCAAGCAAGCCTCCTCTATTAATTCGAAAACACACTTTTTGACACATTTACCATGAAATATAACACATGTGGCTAAACAACCTAGTATATTAATTGAATCAAACAGGCATAAACACCAATCAAAATCCAAATCTATTTAAATCCATCAGCCAAAGGTGCCATTCATCACGGTTTGTATTTGGTACAAAAGTTAACTGGTTTAATTCCTAAATAATGAGAATTTCTAATCACCTAGTGTTAATTAGGCTCCTCTTGTTGTTACCAGGACTATTTTTCATGCAATAACCTTGAAATTAACTTTTGTTTCTTTCCTAATAACTATATTCATTATGAAAAATATGCATGTGGACCATCAATTACATGAATTCATTCAATTTAACAAACAATGGAGTCGTTGATTTTGAATTGCATTTCTTATTGATATTAATTGTTGAATTCAAAAATAGAGAGTTCCTCGCATCATTTTTGGTTACCAAGGCTCCTCTTTTGATTCCAAAGCCACTTTTTGATACATTGATCATGAAATATAACACATGTGGTTAAACAACCTAGTATATTAATTGAATCAAACAAGCATAAACACCAATAAAAGTCCAAATCTATTTAAATCCATCAGCCAAAGGTGCCATTCATCACGGTTTGTATTTCCTACAAAAGTTAACTAGTTTAATTCCTAAATAATGAGAATTTCTAATCACCTCATGTTAATTAGGCTCCTCTTGTTGTTACCAGGACTATTTTTCATGCAATAATCTTGAAATTAACTTTTGTTTCTGTCATGATAAATATTTTCATTTTGACTAAAATGCCTGTGGACCATCAATTACATGAATTCATTCAATTTAACAAACAAAGGAGTTCTTGATTTTGAATTGCATTTCTTATTGATAGTAATTATAGAATACAAAAATAGAGAGTTCCTGCGATCATTTTTCTCAAGCAAGCCTCCTCTTTTGATTCCAAAACACATGTTTTGACACATTTACCATGAAATATAACACATGTGGCTAAACAACCTAGTATATTAATTGAATCAAACATGTATAAACATCAACAAAACTCCAAATCTATTTTAATCCATCATCTAAAGGTGCCATTCTTCATGGTTTGCATTTCGTACAAATGTTAACTGGTTTAATTCCTAAATAATGAGAATTTCTAATTACCTCGTTTTAATTAGGCTCCTCTTGTTGTTACCAGGACTATTTTTCATGCAATAACCTTGAGACTAACTTTCGTTTCTTTCCAAATAACTATATTCATTATGAAAAAAGTGCCCGTGGACCATCAATTACATGAATTCATTCAATTTAACAAACAATGGAGTCCTTGATTTTGAATTGCATTTGTTATTGATATTAATTATAGAATTCAAAAATAGAGAGTTCCTCCTATCATTTCTAGTTATCAAGTTTCCTCATTTGATTCCAAACACATTTTTTGATACATTGATCATGAAATATAACACATGGGGTTAAACAACCTAGTATATTAATTGAATCAAACAAGCATAAACACCAATAAAAATCCAAATCTATTTAAATCCATCAACCAGAGGTGCCATTCATCACGGTTTCCATTTCGTCCAAATGTTAACTGGTTTAATTCCTAAATAATGAGAATTTCTAAACACCTCATGTTAATTAGGCTCCTCTTGTTGTTACCAGGACTATTTTTCATGCAATAACCTTGAAATTAACTTTTATTTCTTTCCTAATAACTATATTCATTATGAAAAATATGCACGTGGACCATCAATTACATGAATTCGTTCAATTTAACAAACAATGGAGTCGTTGATTTTGAATTGCATTTCTTGTTGATATTAGTTGTTGAATTCAAACATAGAGAGTTCCTCGCATCATTTTTGGTTAGCAAGGCTCCTCTTTTGATTCCAAAGCCACTTTTTGATACATTGATAATCAAATATAACTCGTGGTTAAAAAGCCTATTATATTAATTGAATCAAACAAGCATAAACACCAATAAAAATCCAAATCTATTTAAATCCATCATCTAAAGGTGCCATTCTTCATGGTTTGCATTTCGTACAAATGTTAACTGGTTTAATTCCTAAATAATGAGAATTTCTAATCACCTCGTGTTAATTAGGTTCCTCTTGTTGTTACCAGGACTATTTTTCATACCATAACCTTGAAATTAACTTTTGATTCTTTCTTAATAACTATATTCATTATGAAAAAAATGCCCATAGACCATCTATAAGATGAATTCTTTCAATTTAACAGACAATGGAGTCCTTGATTTTGAATTGCTTTTCTTATTGATATTAATTGTTAAATTCAAAAATAAAGAGTTCCTCGCAGCATTTTTGGTTTGCAAGTTTCCTCTTTTGATTTCAAACACACTTTTTGATACATTGATCATGAAATATAACATGTGTCGCTAAACAACCTAGTATATTAATTGAATCAAACATGTATAAACATCAATAAAACTCCAAATCTCTTTAAATCCATCATCTAAAGGTGTCATTCTTCATGGTTTGCATTTCGTACAAATGTTAACTGGTTTAATTCCTAAATAATGAGAATTTCTGATCACCTCGTGTTAATTAGGCTCCTCTTGTTGTTACCAGGACTATTTCTCATGCAATAATCTTGAAATTAACTTTTGTTTCTTTAATGATAAATTTTTTCATTTTGACAAAAATGCCCGTGGACCATCAATTACATGAATTCATTCAATTTAACAAACAATGGAGTTCTTGATTTTGAATTGCATTTCTTATTGATATTAATTGTTGAATTCAAAAATAGAGAGTTCCTCGCATCATTTTTGGTTAACATGGCTCGTTTTTTGATTCCAAACACACTTTTTGATACATTGATCATGAAATATAACACATGTGGTTAAACAACCTAGTATATTAATTGAATCAAACAAGCATAAACACCAATAAAAATCCAAATCTATTTAAATCCATCAACCAAAGGTGCCATTCATCACGGTTCGCATTTCGTACAGATGTTAACTGGTTCAATTATTAAATAATGAGAATTTCTCATCACCTCATGTTAATTAGGTTCCTCTTGTTCTTACCAGGACTATTTTTCATGCAATAACCTTTAAATTAACTTTTGATTCTTTCTTAATAACTATATTCATTATGAAAAAAATGCCCATAGACCATCTATACGATGAATTCATTCAATTTAACAAACAATGGAGTCCTTGATTTTGAATTGCATTTCTTATAGATATTAATTGTTGAATTCAAAAATAGAGAGTTCCTCGCATCATTTTTGGTTAGCAACTTTCCTCTTTTGATTCCAAACACACTTTTTGTTACATTGAGCATGAAATATAACACATGTGGCTAAACAACCTAGTATATTAATTGAATCAAACATGTATAAACATCAATAAAACTCCAAATCTATTTAAATCCATCATCTAAAGGTGTCATTCTTCATGGTTTGCATTTCCTACAAATGTTAACTGGTTTAATTCCTAAATAATGAGAATTTCTAATCACCTCGTGTTAATTATGCTCCTCTTGTTGTTACCAGGACTATTTTTCATGCAATAATCTTGAAATTAACTTTTGTTTCTTTCATGATAAATATTTTTATTTTGACAAAAAAGCCTGTGGACCATCAATTACATGAATTCATTCAATTTAACAAATAATGGTATTGTTGATTTTGAATTGCATTTCTTATTGATATCAATTATAGAATACAAAAATAGGGAGTTCCTCCCATCATTTTTGTCAAGCAAGCCTCCTCTTTTGATTCCAAAACACACTTTTTGACACATTTAACATGAAATATAATAAATGTAGCTAAACAACCTAGTATATTACTTGAATCAAACATGTATAAACATCAATAAAACTCCAAATCTATTTAAATCCGTCATCTAAAGGTGCCATTCTTCATGGTTTGCATTTCGTACAAATGTTAAATGGTTTAATTCCTAAATAATGAGAATTTATAATCACCTCGTGTTAATTAGGCTCCTCTTGTTGTTACCAGGACTATTTTTCATGCAATGACCTTGAAATTAACTTTTGTTTCTTTCCTAATAACTATATTCATTATGAAAAATATGCACGTGGACCATCAATTACATGAATTCATTCAATTTAACAAACAATGGAGTCCTTGATTTTGAATTGCATTTCTTATTGACATTAATTGTTGAATTCAAAAATAGAGAGTTCCTCGCATCATTTTTGGTTAACAAGGCTCCTCTTTTGATTACAAAGCCACTTTTTGATACATTGATCGTGAAATATAACACATGTGGTAAAACAACCTAGTATATTAATTGAATCAAACAAGCATAAACACCAATAAAAATCCAAATCTATTTAAATCCATCAGCCAAAGGTGCCATTCATCACGGTTTGCATTTCGTACAAGTGTTAACTGGTTTAATTCCGAAATAATGAGAATTTCTCATAACCTCATGTTAATTAGACTCCTCTTGTTCTTACCAGGACTATTTTTCATGCAATAACCTTTAAATTAACTTTTGATTCTTTCTTAATAACTATATTCATTATGAAAGAAATGCCCATAGACCATCTATAAGATGAATTTATTCAATTTAACAAACAATGGAGTCCTTGATTTTGAATTGCATTTCTTATATATATTCATTATAGAATTCAAAAATAGAGAGTTCCTCCTATCATTTCTGGTTATCAAGTTTACTCTTTTGATTCCAAACACACTTTTTGATACATTGATCATGAAATATAACACATGTGGTTAAACAACCTAGTATATTAATTGAATCAAACAAGCATAAACACCAATAAAAATCCAAATCTATTTAAATCCATCAACCAAAGGTGCCATTCATCACGGTTCGCATTTCGTACAGATGTTAACTGGTTTAATTATTAAATAATGAGAATTTCTCATCACCTCATGTTAATTAGGTTCCTCTTGTTCTTACCAGGACTATTTTTCATGCAATAACCTTTAAATTAACTTTTGATTCTTTCTTAATAACTATATTCATTATGAAAAAAATGCCCATAGACCATCTATACGATGAATTCATTCAATTTAACAAACAATGGAGTCCTTGATTTTGAATTGCATTTCTTATAGATATTAATTGTTGAATTCAAAAATAGAGAGTTCCTCGCATCATTTTTGGTTAGCAACTTTCCTCTTTTGATTCCAAACACACTTTTTGTTACATTGAGCATGAAATATAACACATGTGGCTAAACAACCTAGTATATTAATTGAATCAAACATGTATAAACATCAATAAAACTCCAAATCTATTTAAATCCATCATCTAAAGGTGTCATTCTTCATGGTTTGCATTTCCTACAAATGTTAACTGGTTTAATTCCTAAATAATGAGAATTTCTAATCACCTCGTGTTAATTATGCTCCTCTTGTTGTTACCAGGACTATTTTTCATGCAATAATCTTGAAATTAACTTTTGTTTCTTTCATGATAAATATTTTTATTTTGACAAAAAAGCCTGTGGACCATCAATTACATGAATTCATTCAATTTAACAAATAATGGTATTGTTGATTTTGAATTGCATTTCTTATTGATATCAATTATAGAATACAAAAATAGGGAGTTCCTCCCATCATTTTTGTCAAGCAAGCCTCCTCTTTTGATTCCAAAACACACTTTTTGACACATTTAACATGAAATATAATAAATGTAGCTAAACAACCTAGTATATTACTTGAATCAAACATGTATAAACATCAATAAAACTCCAAATCTATTTAAATCCGTCATCTAAAGGTGCCATTCTTCATGGTTTGCATTTCGTACAAATGTTAACTGGTTTAATTCCTAAATAATGAGAATTTATAATCACCTCGTGTTAATTAGGCTCCTCTTGTTGTTACCAGGACTATTTTTCATGCAATGACCTTGAAATTAACTTTTGTTTCTTTGCTAATAACTATATTCATTATGAAAAATATGCACGTGGACCATCAATTACATGAATTCATTCAATTTAACAAACAATGGAGTCCTTGATTTTGAATTGCATTTCTTATTGACATTAATTGTTGAATTCAAAAATAGAGAGTTCCTCGCATCATTTTTGGTTAACAAGGCTCCTCTTTTGATTACAAAGCCACTTTTTGATACATTGATCATGAAATATAACACATGTGGTAAAACAACCTAGTATATTAATTGAATCAAACAAGCATAAACACCAATAAAAATCCAAATCTATTTAAATCCATCAGCCAAAGGTGCCATTCATCACGGTTTGCATTTCATACAAGTGTTAACTGGTTTAATTCCGAAATAATGAGAATTTCTCATAACCTCATGTTAATTAGACTCCTCTTGTTCTTACCAGGACTATTTTTCATGCAATAACCTTTAAATTAACTTTTGATTCTTTCTTAATAACTATATTCATTATGAAAGAAATGCCCATAGACCATCTATAAGATGAATTTATTCAATTTAACAAACAATGGAGTCCTTGATTTTGAATTGCATTTCTTATATATATTCATTATAGAATTCAAAAATAGAGAGTTCCTCCTATCATTTCTGGTTATCAAGTTTACTCTTTTGATTCCAAACTCACTTTTTGATACATTGATAATGAAATATAACACATGTGGTTAAACAACCTATTATATTAATTGAATCAAACAAGCATAAACACCAATAAAAATCCAAATCTATTTAAATCCATCAACCAAAGGTGCCATTCATCACGGTTTCCATTTCGTCCAAATGTTAACTGGTTTAATTCCTAAATAATGAGAATTTCTAATCACCTCATGTTAATTACGCTCCTCTTGTTGTTACGAGGACTATTTTCCATGCAATAACCATGAAAAGAACTTTTGTTTCTCTCTTAATAAATATATTCATTATGAAAAAAATGCCCGTGGACCATCAATTACATGAATTCATTGAATTTAACAAACAATGGAGTCCTTGATTTTGAATTGCATTTCTTATTGATATTCATTATAAAATTCACAAATAGAGAGTTCCTCCTATCATTTCTGGATATCAAGTTTTCTCTTTTGATTCCAAACACATTTTTTGATACATTGATCATGAAATATAACACATGTGGTAAAACAACCTAGTATATTAATTGAATCACAAAAGCATAAACGCCAATAAAAATCCAAATCTATTTAAATCCATCAACCAAAGGTGCCATTGATCACGGTTTCCATTTCGTCCAAATGTTAACTGGTTTAATTCTTAAATAATGAGAATTTCTAATCACCTCATGTTAATTAGGCTCCTCTTGTTATTACCAGGGCTATTTTTCATGCAATAACCATAAAATTAACTTGTGATTCTTTCTTAATAACTATATTCATTATGAAAGAAATGCCCATAGACCATCTATAAGATGAATTCATTCAATTTAACAAGCAATGGAGTCCTTGATTTTGAATTGCATTTCTTATAGATATTAATTGTTGAATTCAAAAATAGGGAGTTCCTCCCATCATTTTTGTCAAGCAAGCCTCCTCTTTTGATTCCAAAACACACTTTTTGACACATTTACCATGAAATATAATAAATGTAGCTAAACAACCTAGTATACTACTTGAATCAAACATGTATAAACATCAATAAAACTCCAAATCTATTTAAATCCATCATCTAAAGGTGTCATTCTTCATGGTTTGCATTTCTTACAAATGTTAACTGGTTTAATTCCTAAATAATGAGAATTTCTAATCACCTCGTGTTAATTAGGCTCCTCTTGTTGTTACCAGGACTATTTTTCATGCAATAACCTTGAAATTAACTTTTCTTTCTTTCCTAATAACTATATTCATTATGAAAAATATGCACGTGGACCATCAACTACATGAATTCATTCAATTTAACAAACATTGGAGTCGTTGATTTTGAATTGCATTTCTTATTGATATTAATTGTTGAATTCAAAAATAGAGAGTTCCTCGCATCATTTTTGGTTAACAAGGCTCGTTTTTTGATTCCAAACACACTTTTTGATACATTGATCATGAAATATAACACATGTGGTTAAACAACCTAGTATATTAATTGAATCAAACAAGCATAAACACCAATAAAAATCCAAATCTATTTAAATCCATCAACCAAAGGTGCCATTCATCACGGTTCGCATTTCGTACAGATGTTAACTGGTTTAATTATTAAATAATGAGAATTTCTAATCACCTCATGTTAATTAGGCTCCTCTTGTTGTTACCAGGACTATTTTCCATGCAATAACCTTGAGAAGAACTTTTGTTTCACTCTTAATAACGATATTCATTATGAAAAAAATGCCCGTGGACCATCAATTACATGAATTCATTCAATTTAACAAACAATGGAGTCCTTGATTTTGAATTGCATTTCTTATTGATATTAATTATAGAATTCAAAAATAGAGAGTTCCTCCTATCATTTCTGGTTATCAAGTTTCCTCTTTTGATTCCAAACACATTTTTTGATACATTGATCATGAAATATAACACATGTGGTTAAACAACCTAGTATATTAATTGAATCAAACAAGCATAAACACCAATAACAATCCAAATCTATTTAAATCCATCAACCAAAGGTGCCATTCATCACGGTTTCCATTTCGTCCAAATGTTAACTGGTTTAATTCTTAAATAATGAGAATTTCTAATCACCTCATGTTAATTAGGCTCCTCTTGTTATTACCTGGGCTATTTTTCATGCAATAACCATAAAATTAACTTTTGATTCTTTCTTAATAACTATATTCATTATGAAAGAAATGCCCATAGACCATCTATAAGATGAATTCATTCAATTTAACAAGCAATGGAGTCCTTGATTTTGAATTGCATTTCTTATAGATATTAATTGTTGAATTCAAAAATAGAGAGTTCCTCGCATCATTTTTGGTTAGCAACTTTCCTCTTTTGATTCCAAACACACTTTTTGTTACATTGAGCATGAAATATAACACATGTGGCTAAACAACCTAGTATATTAATTGAATCAAACAAGCATAAACACCAATAAAAATCCAAATCTATTTAAATCCATCAACCAAAGGTGCCATTCATCACGGTTTCCATTTCCTCCAAATGTTAACTGGTTTAATTCCTAAATAATGCGAATTTCTAATCACCTCATGTTAATTAGGCTCCTCTTTTTGTTACCATGACTATTTTTCATGTAATAACCTTGAAATTAACTTTTGATTCTTTCTTAATAACTACATTGATCATGAAATATAACACATTTGGTTAAACAACCTAGTATATTAATTTAATCAAACAAGCATAAACACCAATAAAAATCCACATCTATTTAAATCCATCAGCCAAAAGTGCCATTCATCACGGTTTGCATTTCGTATAAAAGTTAACTGGTTTAATTCCTAAATAATGAGAATTTCTCATCACCTGATGTTAATTAGGCTCCTCTTGTTGTTACCAGGACTATTTTCCATGCAATAACCTTGAAATTAACTTTTGATTCTTTCTTAATAACTATATTCATTATGAAAAATATGCACGTGGACCATCAACAACATGAATTCATTCAATTTAACAAAAAATGGAGTCGTTGATTTTGAATTGCATTTCTTATTGATATTAATTGTTGAATTCAAAAATAGAGAGTTCCTCGCATCATTTTTGGTTAGCAAGTTTCCACTTTTGATTCCAAACACACTTTTTGATACATTGAGCATGAAATATAACACATGCGGCTAAACAACCTAGTATATTAATTGAATCAAACAAGCATAAACACCAATAAAAATCCAAATCTGTTTAAATCCATCAACCAAAGGTGCCATTCATCACGGTTTCCATTTCCTCCAAATGTTAACTGGTTTAATTCCTAAATAATAAGAATTTCTAATCACCTCATGTTAATTAGGCTCCTCTTGTTGTTACCAGGACTATTTTTGATGCAATAACCTTGAAATTAACTTTTGATTCTTCCTTAATAACTATATTCATTATGAAAAAAATGCCCATAGACCATATATAACATGAATTCATTCAATTTAACAAACAATGGAGTCCTTGATTTTGAATTGCATTTCTTATAGATATTAATTGTTGAGTTCAAAAATAGAGAGTTCCTCGCATCATTTTTGGTTAACAAGGCTCATCTTTTGATTCCAAAGCAACTTTTTCATACATTGATAATGAAATATAGCACATGTGGTTAAACAACCAAGTATATTAATTGAATCAAACAAGCATAAACACCAATAAAAATCCAAATCTATTTAAATCCATCAACCAAAGGTGCCATTCATCACGGTTTGCATTTCGTACAAAAGTTAACTGGTTTAATTCCTAAATAATGAGAATTTCTCATCACCTCATGTTAATTAGGCTCCTCTTGTTGTGACCAGGACTATTTTTCATGCAATAATCTTGAAAGTAACTTTTGTTTCTTTCATAATAAATATTTTCATTTTGACAAAAATGCCCGTGGACCATCAATTACATGAATTCATTCAATTTAACAAACAATGGAGTTCTTGATTTTGAATTGCATTTCTTATTGATATTAATTATAGAATACAAAAATAGAGAGTTCCTCCCATCATTTTTGTCAAGCAAGCCTCCTCTTTTGATTCCAAAACACAGTTTTTGACACATTTACCATGAAATATAACACATGTGGCTAAACAACCTAGTATATTAACTGAATCAAATATGTATAAACATCAATAAAACTCCAAATCTATTTAAATCCATCATCTAAAGGTGCCATTCTTCATGGTTTGCATTTCGTACAAATGTTAACTGGTTTAATTCGTAAATAATGAGAATTTCTAATCACCTTGTGTTAATTAGGCTCCTCTTGTTGTTACCAGGACTATTTTTCATGCAATAATCTTGAAATTAACTTTTGTTTCTTTCATGATAAATATTTTCATTTTGACAAAAATGACCGTGGGCCATCAATTACATGAATTCATTCAATTTAACAAACAATGGAGTTCTTGATTTTGAATTGCATTTCTTATTGATATTAATTATAGAACTCAAAAATAGAGAGGTCCTCCCATCATTTCTGGTTATCAAGTTTCCTCTTTTGATTCCGAACACATTTTTTGATACATTGATCATGAAATATAACTCATGTGGCTAAACAAACTAGTATATTAATTGAATCAAACAAGTATAAACACCAATAAAAATCCAAATCTATTTAAATTCATCAACCAAAGGTGTCATTCATCACGGTTTGCATTTCGTACAAAAGTTAACTGGTTTAATTATTAAATAATGAAAATTTCTAATCACCTCATGTTAATTAGGCTCCTCTTGTTCTTACCAGGACTATTTTCCATGTAATGACCTTGAAAAGAACTTTTGTTTCTCTCTTAATAACTATATTCATTATGAAAAAAATGCCCGTGGACCATCAATTACATGAATTTATTCAATTTAACAAACAATGGAGTCCTTGATTTTGAATTGCATTTCTTATTGATATTAATAATAGAATTCAAAAATAGAGAGTTCCTCCTATCATTTCTGTTTATCAAGTTTCCTCTTTTGATTCCATATACATTTTTTGATACATTGATCATGAAATATAACACATGTGGTTAAACAACCTAGTATATTAATTGAATCAAACAAGCATAAACACCAATAAAAATCCAAATCTGTTTAAATCCATCAGCCAAAGGTCCCATTCAACACGGTTTGCATTTCGTATAAAGGTTAACTGGTTTAATTCCTAAATAATGAGAATTTCTCATCACCTCATGTTAATTAGGCTCCTCTGGTTGTTACTAGGACTATTTTTCATGCAATAACCTTGAAATTAACTTTTGATTCTTTCTTAATAACTATATTCATTATGAAAAACATGCCCATAGACCATCTATAAGATGAATTCATTCAATTTAACAAACAATGGAGTCGTTGATTTTGAATTGCATTTGTTATTGATATTAATTGTTGAATTCAAAAATAGAGAGTCCCTCGCATCATTTTTGGTTAACAAGGCTCCTCTTTTGATTCCAAAGCCTCTTTTTGATACATTGATCATGAAATATAACACATGTGGTTGAAGAACCTAGTATATTAATTGAATCAAACAAGCATAAACACCAATAAAAATCCAAATCTATTTAAATCCATCAACCAAAGGTGCCATTCATCACAGTTTCCATTTCGTCCAAATGTTAACTGGTTTAATTCCTAAATAATGAGAATTTCTAATCACCTCATGTTAATTAGGCTCCTCTTTTTGTTACCATGACTATTTTTCATGTAATAACCTTGAAATTAACTTTTGATTCTTTCTTAATAACTATATTCATTATGAAAAAAATGCCCATAGACCATCTATAAGATGAATTCATTCAATTTAACAAACAATGGAGCCCTTGATTTTGAATTGCATTTCTTATAGATATTAATTGTTGAATTCAAAAATAGGGAGTTCCTCGCATCATTTTTGGTTAGCAAGTTTCCTCTTTTGATTCCAAACACACTTTTTGATACATTTATCATGAAATATAACACATGTGGCTAAACAACCTAGTATATTAATTGAATCAAACATGTATAAACATCAATAAAACTCCAAATCTATTTAAATCAGTCATCTAAAGGTGCCATTCTTCATGGTTTGCATTTCGTACAAATGTTAACTAGTTTAATTCCTAAATAATGAGAATTTCTAATCACCTCGTGTTAATTAGGCTCCTCTTGTTGTTACCAGGACTATTTTTCATGCAATAACCTTGAAATTAACTTTTGTTTCTTTCATGATAAATATTTTCATTTTGACAAAAATGCCCGTGGACCATCAATTACATGAATTCATTCAATTTAACAAACAATGGAGTTCTTGATTTTGAATTGCATTTCTTATTGATATTAATTATAAAATACAAAAATAGAGAGTTCCTCCCATCATTTTTGTCAAGCAAGCCTCCTCTTTTGATTCCAAAACACACTTTTTGACACATTTACCAAGAAATATAACACATGTGGCTAAACAACCTAGTATATTAATTGAATCAAACATGTATAAACATCAATAAAACTCCAAATCTATTTAAATCTGACATCTAAAGGTGCCATTCTTCATGGTTTGCATTTCGTACAAATGTTAACTAGTTTAATTCCTAAATAATGAGAATTTCTAATCACCTCGTGTTAATTAGGCTCCTCTTGTTGTTACCAGGATTATTTTTTATGCAATAATCTTGAAATTAACTTTTGTTTCTTTCATAATAAATATTTTCATTTTGACAAAAATCCCCGTGGACCATCATTTACATGAATTCATTCAATTTAACAAACAATGGAGTTCTTGATTTTGAATTGCATTTCTTATTGATATTAATTATAGAATTCAAAAATAGAGAGTTCCTCCCATCATTTCTGGTTATCAAGTTTCCTCTTTTCATTCCGAACACATTTTTTGATACATTGATCATGAAATATAACTCATGTGGTTAAACAACCTAGTATATTAATTGAATCAAACAAGCATAAACACCAATAAAAATCCAAATCTATTTAAATCCATCAACCAAAGGTGCCATTCATCACGGTTTCCATTTCGTCCAAATGTTAACTGGTTTAATTCGTCAATAATGAGAATTTCTAATCAGCTCATGTTAATTAGGCTCCTCTTGTTATTACCAGGACTATTTTTCATGCAATAACCTTTAAATTAACTTTTGATTCTTTCTTAATAACTATATTCATTATGAAAAAAATGCCCATAGACCATCTATAAGATGAATTCATTCAATTTACGAAACAATGGAGTCCTTGATTTTGAATTGCATTTCTTATAGATATTAATTGTTGAATTCAAAACAAGAGAGTTCCTCGCCTCATTTTTGGTTAGCAAGTTTCCTCTTTTGATTCCAAGCACTCGTTTTGATACATTGATCATGAAATATAACACATGTGGCGAAACAACCTAGTATATTAATTGAATCAAACATGCATAAACATCAATAAAACTCGAAATCTATTTAAATCCGTCATCTAAAGGTGCCATTCTTCATGGTTTGCATTTCGTACAAATGTTAACTGGTTTAATTGCTAAATAATGAGAATTTCTAATCACCTCGTGTTAATTGGGCTCCTCTTGTTGTTACCAGGACTATTTTCCATGCAATAACCTTGAAAAGAACTTTTGTTTCTCTCTTAACAACTATATTCATTATGAAAAAAATGCCCCTGCACCATCAATTACATGAATTCATTCAATTTAACAAACAATGGAGTCCTTGATTTTGAATTGCATTTCTTATTGATATTAATTATAGAATTCAAAAATAGAGAGTTCCTCCAATCATTTCTGGTTATCAAGTTTCCTCTTTTGATTCCAAACACATTTTTTGATACATTGATCATGAAATATAACACATTTGGTTAAACAACCTAGTATATTAATTTAATCAAACAAGCATAAACACCAATAAAAATCCACATCTATTTAAATTCATCAGCCAAAGGTTCCATTCATCACGGTTTTCATTTCGTATAAAAGTTAACTGGTTTAATTCCTAAATAATGAGAATTTCTCATCACCTCATGTTAATTAGGCTCCTCTTGTTGTTACCAGGACTATTTTTCATGCAATAACCTTAAAATTAACTTTTGATTCTTTCTTAATAACTATATTCATTATGAAAAAAATGCCCATAGACCATCTATTAGATGAATTCATTCAATTTAACAAACAATGGAGTCCTTGATTTTGAATTGCATTTCTTATAGATATTAATTGTTGAATTCAAAAATAGAGAGTTCCTCGCATCATTTTTGGTTAGCAAGTTTCCTCTTTTGATTCCAAACACACTTTTTGATACATTGAGCATGAAATATAACACATGTGGCTAAACAGCCTAGTATATTAATTGAATCAAACATGTATAAACATCAATAAAACTCCAAATCTATTTAAATCTGTCATCTAAAGGTGCCATTCTTCATGGTTTGCATTTCGTACAAATGTTAACTAGTTTAATTCCTAAATAATGATAATTTCTAAACACGTCGTGTTAATTATGCTCCTCTTGTTGTTACCAGGACTATTTTTCATGCAATAACCTTGAAATTCACTTTTGTTTCTTTCCTAATAACTATACTCATTATGAAAAATATGCACGTGGACCATCAATTACATGAATTCATTCAATTTAACAAACAATGGAGTCGTTGATTTTGAATTGCATTTCTTATTGATATTAATTGTTGAATTCAAAAATAGAGAGTTACTCGCATCATTTTTGGTTACCAAGGCTCCTCTTTTGATTCCAAAGCCAATTTTTGATACATTGATAATGAAATGTAACAAATGTGGTTAAACAACCTAGTATATTAATTGAATCAAACAAGCATAAACACCAATAAAAATCCAAATCTATTTAAATTCATCAACCAAAGGTGCCATTCATCACGGTTTGCATTTCGTACAAAAGTTAACTGGTTTAATTATTAAATAATGAAAATTTCTAATCACCTCATGTTAATTAGGCTCCTCTTGTTCTTACCAGGACTATTTTCCATGTAATGACCTTGAAAAGAACTTTTGTTTCTCTCTTAATAACTATATTCATTATGAAAAAAATGCCCGTGGACCATCAATTACATGAATTTATTCAATTTAACAAACAATGGAGTCCTTGATTTTGAATTGCATTTATTATTGATATTAATAATAGAATTCAAAAATAGAGAGTTCCTCCTATCATTTATGTTTATCAAGTTTCCTCTTTTGATTCCATATACATTTTTTGATACATTGATCATGAAATATATCACATGTGGTTAAACAACCTAGTATATTAATTGAATCAAACAAGCATAAACACCAATAAAAATCCAAATCTGTTTAAATCCATCAGCCAAAGGTCCCATTCAACACGGTTTGCATTTCGTATAAAGGTTAACTGGTTTAATTCCTAAATAATGAGAATTTCTCATCACCTCATGTTAATTAGGCTCCTCTGGTTGTTACTAGGACTATTTTTCATGCAATAACCTTGAAATTAACTTTTGATTCTTTCTTAATAACTATATTCATTATGAAAAACATGCCCATAGACCATCTATAAGATGAATTCATTCAATTTAACAAACAATGGAGTCGTTGATTTTGAATTGCATTTGTTATTGATATTAATTGTTGAATTCAAAAATAGAGAGTTCCTCGCATCATTTTTGGTTAACAAGGCTCCTCTTTTGATTCCAAAGCCTCTTTTTGATACATTGATCATGAAATATACAACATGTGGTTGAAGAACCTAGTATATTAATTGAATCAAACAAGCATAAACACCAATAAAAATCCAAATCTATTTAAATCCATCAACCAAAGGTGCCATTCATCACGGTTTCCATTTCGTCCAAATGTTAACTGGTTTAATTCCTAAATAATGAGAATTTCTAATCACCTCATGTTAATTAGGCTCCTCTTTTTGTTACCATGACTATTTTTCATGTAATAACCTTGAAATTAACTTTTGATTCTTTCTTAATAACTATATTCATTATGAAAAAAATGCCCATAGACCATCTATAAGATGAATTCATTCAATTTAACAAACAATGGAGCCCTTGATTTTGAATTGCATTTCTTATAGATATTAATTGTTGAATTCAAAAATAGGGAGTTCCTCGCATCATTTTTGGTTAGCAAGTTTCCTCTTTTGATTCCAAACACACTTTTTGATACATTTATCATGAAATATAACACATGTGGCTAAACAACCTATTATATTAATTGAATCAAACATCTATAAACATCAATAAAACTCCAAATCTATTTAAATCAGTCATCTAAAGGTGCCATTCTTCATGGTTTGCATTTCGTACAAATGTTAACTCGTTTAATTCCTAAATAATGAGAATTTCTAATCACCTCGTGTTAATTAGGCTCCTCTTGTTGTTACCAGGACTATTTTTCATGCAATAACCTTGAAATTAACTTTTGTTTCTTTCATGATAAATATTTTCATTTTGACAAAAATGCCCGTGGACCATCAATTACATGAATTCATTCAATTTAACAAACAATGGAGTTCTTGATTTTGAATTGCATTTCTTATTGATATTAATTATAGAATACAAAAATAGAGAGTTCCTCCCATCATTTTTGTCAAGCAAGCCTCCTCTTTTGATTCCAAAACACACTTTTTGACGCATTTACCAAGAAATATAACACATGTGGATAAACAACCTAGTATATTAATTGAATCAAACATGTATAAACATCAATAAAACTCCAAATCTATTTAAATCTGACATCTAAAGGTGCCATTCTTCATTGTTTGCATTTCGTACAAATGTTAACTGGTTTAATTCCTAAATAATGAGAATTTCTAATCCCTTCATGTTAATTAGGCTCCTCTTGTTGTTACCAGGATTATTTTTTATGCAATAATCTTGAAATTAACTTTTGTTTCTTTCATAATAAATATTTTCATTTTGACAAAAATCCCCGTGGACCATCATTTACATGAATTCATTCTATTTAACAGACAATGGAGTTCTTGATTTTGAATTGCATTTCTTATTGATATTAATTATAGAATTCAAAAATAGAGAGTTCCTCCCATCATTTCTGGTTATCAAGTTTCCTCTTTTCATTCCGAACACATTTTTTGATACATTGATCATGAAATATAACTCATGTGGTTAAACAACCTAGTATATTAATTGAATCAAACAAGCATAAACACCAATAAAAATCCAAATCTATTTAAATCCATCAACCAAAGGTGCCATTCATCACGGTTTCCATTTCGTCCAAATGTTAACTGGTTTAATTCGTCAATAATGAGAATTTCTAATCAACTCATGTTAATTAGGCTCCTCTTGTTATTACCAGGACTATTTTTCATGCAATAACCTTTAAATTAACTTTTGATTCTTTCTTAATAACTATATTCATTATGAAAAAAATGTCCATAGACCATCTATAAGATGAATTCATTCAATTTACCAAACAATGGAGTCCATGATTTTGAATTGCATTTCTTATAGATATTAATTGTTGAATTCAAAAATAGAGAGTTCCTCGCCTCATTTTTGGTTAGCAAGTTTCCTCTTTTGATTCCAAGCACTCGTTTTGATACATTGATCATGAAATATAACACATGTGGCGAACCAACCTAGTATATTAATTGAATCAAACATGCATAAACATCAATAAAACTCGAAATCTATTTAAATCCGTCATCTAAAGGTGCCATTCTTCATGGTTTGCATTTCGTATAAATGTTAACTGGTTTAATTCCTAAATAATGAGAATTTCTAATCACCTCGTGTTAATTGGGCTCCTCTTGTTGTTACCAGGACTATTTTCCATGCAATAACCTTGAAAAGAACTTTTGTTTCTCTCTTAATAACTATATTCATTATGAAAAAAATGCCCGTGCACCATCAATTACATGAATTCATTCAATTTAACAAACAATGGAGTCCTTGATTTTGAATTGCATTTCTTATTGATATTAATTATTGAATTCAAAAATAGAGAGTTCCTCCAATCATTTCTGGTTATCAAGTTTCCTCTTTTGATTCCAAACACATTTTTTGATACATTGATCATGAAATATAACACATTTGGTTAAACAACCTAGTATATTAATTTAATCAAACAAGCATAAACACCAATAAAAATCCACATCTATTTAAATTCATCAGCCAAAGGTTCCATTCATCACGGTTTGCATTTCGTATAAAAGTTAACTGGTTTAATTCCTAAATAATGAGAATTTCTCATCACCTCATGTTAATTAGGCTCCTCTTGTTGTTACCAGGACTATTTTTCATGCAATAACCTTAAAATTAACTTTTGATTCTTTCTTAATAACTATATTCATTATGAAAAAAATGCCCATAGACCATCTATTAGATGAATTCATTCAATTTAACAAGCAATGGAGTCCTTGATTTTGAATTGCATTTCTTATAGATATTAATTGTTGAATTCAAAAATAGAGAGTTCCTCGCTTCATTTTTGGTTAGCAAGTTTCCTCTTTTGATTCCAAACACACTTTTTGATACATTGAGCATGAAATATAACACATGTGGCTAAACAGCCTAGTATATTAATTGAATCAAACATGTATAAACATCAATAAAACTCCAAATCTATTTAAATCCGTCATCTAAAGGTGCCATTCTTCATGGTTTGCATTTCGTACAAATGTTAACTACTTTAATTCCTAAATAATGATAATTTCTAAACACGTCGTGTTAATTATGCTCCTCTTGTTGTTACCAGGACTATTTTTCATGCAATAACCTTGAAATTAACTTTTGTTTCTTTCCTAATAACTATACTAATTATGAAAAATATGCACGTGGACCATCAATTACATGAATTCATTCAATTTAACAAACAATGGAGTCGTTGATTTTGAATTGCATTTCTTATTGATATTAATTGTTGAATTCAAAAATAGAGAGTTACTCGCATCATTTTTGGTTACCAAGGCTCCTCTTTTGATTCCAAAGCCAATTTTTGATACATTGATAATGAAATATAACAAATGTGGTTAAACAACCTAGTATATTAATTGAATCAACCAAGCATAAACACCAATAAAAATCCAAATCTATTTAAATCCATCAACCAAAGGTGCTATTCATTACGTCCAAATGTTAACTGGTTTAATTCCTAAATAATGAGAATTTCTAATCACCTCATGTTAATTAGGCTCCTCTTGTTGTTACCAGGACTATTTTTCTTGCAATAACCTTGAAATTAACTTTTGATTGTCTCTTAATAACTGTATTCATTATGAAAAAAATGCCCATAGACCATCTATAAGATGAATTCATTCAATTTAACAAACAATGGAGTCCCTGATTTTAAATTGCATTTCTTATTAATATTAATTGTTGTATTCAAAAATAGAGAGTTCCTCGCATCATTTTTGGTTTGCAAGTTTCCTCTTTTGATTCCAAACGCACTTTTTGATACATTGAGCAGGAAATATAACACATGTGGCTAAACAACCTAGTATATTAATTGAATCAAACATATATAAACATCAATAAAACTCCAAATCTATTTAAATCCGTCTTCTAAAGGTGCCATTCTTCATGGTTTGCATTTCGTACAAATGTTAACTGGTTTAATTCCTAAATAATGAGAATTTCTAATCACCTCCTATTAATTAGGCTCCTGTTGTTGTTACCAGGATTATTTTTCATGCAATAATCTGGAAATTAAATTTTGTTTCTTTCATAATAAATATTTTCATTTTGTCAAAAATGCCCGTGGACCATCAATTACATGAATTCATTCAATTTAACAAACAATGGAGTTCTTGATTTTGAATTGCATTTCTTATTGATATTAATTATAGAATACAAAAATAGAGAGTTCCTCCCATCATTTTTGTCAAGCAAGCCTCCTCTTTTGATTCCAAAACACACTTTTTGACACATTTACCAAGAAATATAACACATGTGGCTAAACAACCTAGTATATTAATTGAATCAAACATGTATAAACATCAATAAAACTCCAAATCTATTTAAATCTGACATCTAAAGGTGCCATTCTTCATTGTTTGCATTTCGTACAAATATTAACTGGTTTAATTCCTAAATAATGAGAATTTCTAATCCCTTCATGTTAATTAGGCTCCTCTTGTTGTTACCAGGATTATTTTTTATGCAATAATCTTGAAATTAACTTTTGTTTCTTTCATAATAAATATTTTCATTTTGACAAAAATCCCCGTGGACCATCATTTACATGAATGCATTCAATTTAACAAAAAATGGAGTTCTTGATTTTGAATTGCATTTCTTATTGATATTAATTATAGAATTCAAAAATAGAGAGTTCCTCCCATCATTTCTGGTTATCAAGTTTCCTCTTTTCATTCCGAACACATTTTTTGATACATTGATCATGAAATATAACTCATGTGGTTAAACAACCTAGTTATTAATTGAATCAAACAAGCATAAACACCAATAAAAATCCAAATCTGTTTAAATCCATCAACCAAAGGTGCCATTCATCACGGTTTCCATTTCGTCCAAATGTTAACTGGTTTAATTCGTCAATAATGAGAATTTCTAATCAGCTCATGTTAATTAGGCTCCTCTTGTTATTACCAGGACTATTTTTCATGCAATAACCTTTAAATTAACTTTTGATTCTTTCTTAATAACTATATTCATTATGAAAAAAATGCCCATAGACCATCTATAAGATGAATTCATTCAATTCACCAAACAATGGAGTCCTTGATTTTGAATTGCATTTCTTATAGATATTAATTGTTGAATTCAAAAATAGAGAGTTCCTCGCCTCATTTTTGGCTAGCAAGTTTCCTCTTTTGATTCCAAGCACTCGTTTTGATACATTGATCATGAAATATAACACATGTGGCGAACCAACCTAGTATATTAATTGAATCAAACATGCATAAACATCAATAAAACTCCAAATCTATTTAAATCCGTCATCTAAAGGTGCCATTCTTCATGGTTTGCATTTCGTACAAATGTTAACTGGTTTAATTGCTAAATAATGAGAATTTCTAATCACCTCGTGTTAATTGGGCTCCTCTTGTTGTTACCAGGACTATTTTCCATGCAATAACCTTGAAAAGAACTTTTGTTTCTCTCTTAATAACTATATTCATTATGAAAAAAATGCCCGTGCACCATCAATTACATGAATTCTTTCAATATAACAAACAATGGAGTCCTTGATTTTGAATTGCATTTCTTATTGATATTAATTATAGAATTCAAAAATAGAGAGTTCCTCCAATCATTTCTGGTTATCAAGTTTCCTCTTTTGATTCCAAACACATTTTTTGATACATTGATCATGAAATATAACACATTTGGTTAAACAACCTAGTATATTAATTTAATCAAACAAGCATAAACACCAATAAAAATCCACATCTATTTAAATTCATCAGCCAAAGGTTCCATTCATCACGGTTTGCATTTCGTATAAAAGTTAACTGGTTTAATTGCTAAATAATGAGAATTTCTCATCACCTCATGTTAATTAGGCTCCTCTTGTTGTTACCAGGACTATTTTTCATGCAATAACCTTAAAATTAACTTTTGATTCTTTCTTAATAACTATATTCATTATGAAAAAAATGCCCATAGACCATCTATTAGATGAATTCATTCAATTTAACAAACAATGGAGTCCTTGATTTTGAATTGCATTTCTTATAGATATTAATTGTTGAATTCAAAAATAGAGAGTTCCTCGCATCATTTTTGGTTAGCAAGTTTCCTCTTTTGATTCCAAACACACTTTTTGATACATTGAGCATGAAATATAACACATGTGGCTAAACAGCCTAGTATATTAATTGAATCAAACATGTATAAACATCAATAAAACTCCAAATCTATTTAAATCCGTCATCTAAAGGTGCCATTCTTCATGGTTTGCATTTCGTACAAATATTAACTGGTTTAATTCCGAAATAATGAGAATTTCTAATCACCTCGTGTTAATTAGGCTCCTCTTGTTGTTACCAGGACTATTTTTCATGCAATAACCTTGAAATTAACTTTTGTTTCTTTCATGATAAATATTTTCATTTTGACAAAAATGCCCGTGGACCATCAATTACATGAATTCATTCAATTTAACAAACAATGGAGTTCTTGATTTTGAATTGCATTTCTTATTGATATTAATTATAGAATTCAAAAATAGAGAGTTCCTCCCATAATTTCTGGTTATCAAGTTTCTTCTTTTGATTCTGAACACATTTTTTGATACATTGATCATGAAATATAGCTCATGTGGTTAAACAACCTAGTATATTAATTGAATCAAACAAGCATAAACACCAATAAAAATCTAAATCTATTTAAATCCGTCAACCAAAGGAGCCATTCATCACGGTTTCCATTTCGTCCAAATGTTAATTGGTTTAATTCCTAAATAATGAGAATTTCTAATCACTTGATGTTAATTAGGCTGCTCTTGTTGTTACCAGGACTATTTTTCATGCAATAACCTTGAAATTAACTTTTGATTCTTTCTTAATAACTATATTCATTATGAAAAAAAATGCCCAGAGACCATCTATAAGATGAATTCTTTCAATTTAACAAACAATGGAGTCCTTGATTTTGAATTGCATTTCTTATAGATATTAATTGTTGAATTCAAAAATAGAGAGTTCCTCGCTTCATTTTTGGTTAGCAAGTTTCCTCTTTTGATTCCAAACACACTTTTTGATACATTAAGCATGAAATATAACACATGTGGCTAAACAACCTAGTATATTAATTGAATCAAACATGTATAAACATCAATAAAACTCCAAATCTATTTAAATCCGTCATCTAAAGGTGCCATTCTTCATGGTTTGCATTTCGTACAAATATTAACTGGTTTAATTCCGAAATAATGAGAATTTCTAATCACCTCGTGTTAATTAGGCTCCTCTTGTTGTTACCAGGACTATTTTTCATGCAATAACCTTGAAATTAACTTTTGTTTCTTTCCTAATAACTATATTCATTATGAAAAATATGCACGTGGACCTTCAATTACATGAACTCATTCAATTTAACAAACAATGGAGTTCTTGATTTTGAATTGCATTTCTTATTGATATTAATTATAGAATTCAAAAATAGAGAGTTCCTCCCATCATTTCTGGTTATCAAGTTTCTTCTTTTGATTCTGAACACATTTTTTGATACATTGATCATGAAATATAGCTCATGTGGTTAAACAACCTAGTATATTAATTGAATCAAACAAGCATAAACACCAATAAAAATCTAAATCTATTTAAATCTATCAACCAAAGGTGGCATTCATCACAGTTTGCATTTCGTACAAAAGTTAACTGGTTTAATTATTAAATAATGAAAATTTCTAATCACCTCATGTTAATTAGGCTCCTCTTGTTGTTACCAGGACTATTTTTCATGCAATAACCTTGAAATTAACCTTTGATTCTTTCTTAATAACTATATTCATTATGAAAAAAATGCCCATGGACCATCTATAAGATGAATTCATTCAATTTAACAAACAATGGAGTCTTTGATTTTGAATTGCATTTCTTATAGATATTAATTGTTGAATTCAAAAATAGAGAGTTCCTCGCATCATTTTGGGCTAGCATGTTTCCTCTTTTGATTCCAAACACACTTTTTGATACATTGAGCATTAAATATAACACATGTTGCTAAACAACCTAATATATTAATTGAATCAAACATGTATAAACATCAATAAAACTCCAAATATATTTAAATCCGTCATCTAAAGGTGCCATTCTTCATGGTTTGCATTTCGTACAAATGTTAACTGGTTTAATTCCGAAATAATGAGAATTTCTAATCACCTCGTGTTAATTAGGCTCCACTTGTTGTTACCAGGACTATTTTTCATGCAATAACCTTGAAATTAACTTTTGTTTCTTTCCTAATAACTATATTCATTATGAAAAATATGCACGTGGACCATCAATTAAATGAATTCATTCAATTTAACAAACAATGGAGTCGTTGATTTTGAATTGCATTTCTTATTGATATTAATTGTTGAATTCAAAAATAGAGAGTTCCTCGCATCATTTTTGGTTAACAAGGCTCCTTTTTTTATTCCAAAGCCACTTTTTGATACATTGATCATGAAATATAACACATGTGGTTAAACAACCTAGTATATGAATTGAATCAAACAAGCATAAAAACCAATAAAAATCCAAATCTATTTAAATCCATCAACCAAAGGTACTATTCATCACAGTTTCCATTTCATCCAATTGTTAACTGGTTTAATTATTAAATAATGAGAATTTCTAATCACCTAATGTTAATTAGGCTTCTCTTGTTGTTACCAGGACTATTTTCCATGCAATAACCTTGAAATTAACTTTTGTTTCTTTCATCATAAATACTTTCATTTTGACAAAAATGCCCGTGGACCATCAATTACATGAATTCATTCAATTTAACAAACAATGGAGTTCTTGATTTTGAATTGCATTTCTTATTGATATTAATTATAGAATTCAAAAATAGAGAGTTCCTCCCATGATTTCTGGTTATCAAGTTTCTTATTTTGATTCTGAACACATTTTTTGATACATTGATCATGAAATATAGCTCATGTGGTTAAACAACCTAGTATATTAATTGAATCAAACAAGCATAAACACCAATAAAAATCGAAATCTATTTAAATCTATCAACCAAAGGTGTCATTCATCACGGTTTGCATTTCGTACAAAAGTTAACTGGTTTAATTATTAAATAATGAAAATTTCTAATCACCTCATGTTAATTAGGCTCCTCTTGTTGTTACCAGGACTATTTTTCATGCAATAACCTTGAAATTAACCTTTGATTCTTTCTTAATAACTATATTCATTATGAAAAAAATGCCCATGGACTATCTATAAGATGAATTCATTCAATTTAACAAACAATGGAGTCCTTGATTTTGAATTGCATTTCTTATAGATATTAATTGTTGAATTCAAAAATAGAGAGTTCCTCGCATCATTTTGGGCTAGCATGTTTCCTCTTTTGATTCCAAACACACTTTTTGATACATTGAGCATTAAATATAACACATGTGGCTAAACAACCTAGTATATTAATTGAATCAAACATGTATAAACATCAATAAAATTCCAAATCTATTTAAATCCATCATCTAAAGGTGTCACTCTTCATGGTTTGCATTTCGTACAAATGTTAACTGATTTAATTCCTAAATAATGAGAATTTCTAATCGCCTCGTGTTAATTAGGCTCCTCTTGTTGTTACTAGGAATATTTTTCATGCAATAACCTTGAGATTAACTTTTGTTTCTTTCCTAATAACTATATTCATTATGAAAAATATGCACGTGGACCATCAATTACATGAATTCATTCAATTTAACAAACAATGGAGTCGTTGATTTTGAATTGCATTTCTTATTGATATTAATTGTTGAATTCAAAAATAGAGAGTTCCTCGCATCATTTTTGGTTAACAAGGCTCCTTTTTTTTATTCCAAAGCCACTTTTTGATACATTGATCATGAAATATAACACATGTGGTTAAACGACCTAGTATATGAATTGAATCAAACAAGCATAAACACCAATAAAAAATCCAAATCTATTTAAATCCATCAACCAAAGGTGCCATTCATCACAGTTTCCATTTCATCCAATTGTTTAACTGGTTTAATTATTAAATAATGAGAATTTCTAATCACCTAATGTTAATTAGGCTCCTCTTGTTGTTAGCAGGACTATTTTCCATGCAATAACCTTGAAAAGAACTTTTGTTTCTCCCTTAATAACAATATTCATTATGAAAAATATGTACGTGGACCATCAATTACATGAATTCATTCAATTTAACAAACAATGGAGTCGTTGATTTTGAATTGCATTTCTTATTGATATTAATTGTTGAATTAAAAAATAGAGAGTTCCTCGCATCATTTTTGGTTAAGAAGGCTCCTTTTTTTATTCCAAAGCCACTTTTTGATACATTGATCATGAAATATAACACATGTGGTTAAACGACCTAGTATATGAATTGAATCAAACAAGCATAAACACCAATAAAAATCCAAATCTATTTAAATCCATCAACCAAAGGTGCCATTCATCACAGTTTCCATTTCATCCAATTGTTAACTGGTTTAATTATTAAATAATGAGAATTTCTAATCACCTAATGTTAATTAGGCTCCTCTTGTTGTTAGCAGGACTATTTTCCATGCAATAACCTTGAAAAGAACTTTTGTTTCTCCCTTAATAACAATATTCATTATGAAAAATATGTACGTGGACCATCAATTACATGAATTCATTCAATTTAACAAACAATGGAGTCGTTGATTTTGAATTGCATTTCTTATTGATATTAATTGTTGAATTAAAAAATAGAGAGTTCCTCGCATCATTTTTGGTTAAGAAGGCTCCTTTTTTTATTCCAAAGCCACTTTTTGATACATTGATCATGAAATATAACACATGTGGTTAAACAACCTAGTATATGAATTGAATCAAACAAGCATAAACACCAATAAAAATCCAAATCTATATAAATCCATCAACCAAAGGTGCCATTCATCACGGTTTCCATTTCATCCAATTGTTAACTGGTTTAATTATTAAATAATGAGAATTTCTAATCACCTAATGTTAATTAGGCTCCTCTTGTTGTTAGCAGGACTATTTTCCATGCAATAACCTTGAAAAGAACTTTTGTTTCTCCCTTAATAACAATATTCATTATGAAAAAAATGCCCGTGGACCATCAATTGCATGAATTCATTCAAATTTAACAAACAATGGAGTCCTTGATTTTGAATTACATTTCATATTGAGATTAATTATAGAATTCAAAAATAGAGAGTTCCTCCTATCATTTCAAGTTATCAAGTTTCCCCTTTTGATTTCCAAACACATTTTTGGATATATTGATCATGAAAATATAACACATGTGGTTAAACAACCTAGTATATTAATTGAATCAAACAAGCATAAACACCAATAAAAATCCAAATCTATTTAAATCCATCAGCCAAAGGTGCCATTCATCACGGTTTGCATTTCGTACAAAAGTTAACTGGTTTAAATTCCTAAATAATGATAATTTCTCATCACCTCATGTTAATTAGGCTCCTCTTGTTGTTATCAGGACTATTTTTCATGCAATAATCTTGAAATTAACTTTTGTTTCTTTCATAATAAATACTTTCATTTTGACAAAAATGCCCGTGGACCATCAATTACATGAATTCATTCAATTTAACAAAGATTGGAGTTCTTGATTTTGAATTGCATTTCTTATTGATATTAATTATAGAATTCAAAAATAGAGAGTTCCTCCCATCATTTCTGGTTATCAAGTTTCTTCTTTTGATTCCAAACACATTTTTTTGATACATTGATCATGAAAGACAGCTCATGTGGTTAAACAACCTAGTATATTAATTGAATCAAACAAGCATAAACACCAATAAAAATCGAAATCTATTTAAATCCATCAACCAAAGGTGTCATTCATCACGGTTTGCATTTCGTACAAAAGTTAACTGGTTTAATTATTAAATAATGAGAATTTCTAATCAGCTCATGTTAATTAGGCTCCTCTTGTTGTTACCAGGACTATTTTCCGTGCAACAACCTTGAAAAGAACTTTTGTTTCTCTCTTAATAACTATATTCATTATGAAAAAAATGCCCGTGCATCATCAATTACATGAATTCATTCAATTTAACAAACAATGGAGTCGTTGATTTTGAATTGCATTTCTTATTGATATAATTGTTGAATTCAAAAATAGAGAGTTCCTCGCATCATTTTTGGTTAACAAGGCTCCTCTTTTGATTCCAAAGACACTTTTTAATACATTGATAATGAAATATCACACATGTGGTTAAACAACCTAGTATATTAATTGAATGAAACAAGCATAAACACCTATAAAAATCCAAATCTATTTAAATCCATCAACCAAAGGAGCCATTCATCACGGTTTCCATTTCGTCCAAATGTTAATTGGTTTAATTCCTAAATAATGAGAATTTCTAATCACTTGATGTTAATTAGGCTGCTCTTGTTGTTACCAGGACTATTTTCAGGCAATAACCTTGAAATTAACCTTTGATTCTTTCTTAATAACTATATTCATTATGAAAAAAATGCCCATGGACCATCTATAAGATGAATTCATTCAATTTAACAAACAATGGAGTCCTTGATTTTGAATTGCATTTCTTATAGATATTAATTGTTGAATTCAAAAATAGAGAGTTCCTCGCATCATTTTGGGCTAGCATGTTTCCTCTTTTGATTCCAAACACACTTTTTGATACATTGAGCATTAAATATAACACATGTGGCTAAATAACCTAGTATATTAATTGAATCAAACATGTATAAACATCAATAAAACTCCAAATATTTTTAAATCCGTCATCTAAAGGTGCCATTCTTCATGGTTTGCATTTCGTACAAATGTTAACTGGTTTAATTCCGAAATAATGAGAATTTCTAATCACCTCGTGTTAATTAGGCTCCTCTTGTTGTTACCAGGACTATTTTTCATGCAATAACCTTGAAATTAACTTTTGTTTCTTTCCTAATAACTATATTCATTATGAAAAATATGCACGTGGACCATCAATTAAATGAATTCATTCAATTTAACAAACAATGGAGTCGTTGATTTTGAATTGCATTTCTTATTGATATTAATTGTTGAATTCAAAAATAGAGAGTTCCTCGCATCATTTTTGGTTAACAAGGCTCCTTTTTTTATTCCAAAGCCACTTTTTGATACATTGATCATGAAATATAACACATGTGGTTAAACAACCTAGTATATGAATTGAATCAAACAAGCATAAAAACCAATAAAAATCCAAATCTATTTAAATCCATCAACCAAAGGTACTATTCATCACAGTTTCCATTTCATCCAATTGTTAACTGGTTTAATTATTAAATAATGAGAATTTCTAATCACCTAATGTTAATTAGGCTTCTCTTGTTGTTACCAGGACTATTTTCCATGCAATAACCTTGAAATTAACTTTTGTTTCTTTCATCATAAATACTTTCATTTTGACAAAAATGCCCGTGGACCATCAATTACCTGAATTCATTCAATTTAACAAACAATGGAGTTCTTGATTTTGAATTGCATTTCTTATTGATATTAATTATAGAATTCAAAAATAGAGAGTTCCTCCCATGATTTCTGGTTATCAAGTTTCTTATTTTGATTCTGAACACATTTTTTTGATACATTGATCATGAAATATAGCTCATGTGGTTAAACAACCTAGTATATTAATTGAATCAAACAAGCATAAACACCAATAAAAATCGAAATCTATTTAAATCTATCAACCAAAGGTGTCATTCATCACGGTTTGCATTTCGTACAAAAGTTAACTGGTTTAATTATTAAATAATGAAAATTTCTAATCACCTCATGTTAATTAGGCTCCTCTTGTTGTTACCAGGACTATTTTTCATGCAATAACCTTGAAATTAACCTTTGATTCTTTCTTAATAACTATATTCATTATGAAAAAAATGCCCATGGACTATCTATAAGATGAATTCATTCAATTTAACAAACAATGGAGTCCTTGATTTTGAATTGCATTTCTTATAGATATTAATTGTTGAATTCAAAAATAGAGAGTTCCTCGCATCATTTTGGGCTAGCATGTTTCCTCTTTTGATTCCAAACACACTTTTTGATACATTGAGCATTAAATATAACACATGTGGCTAAACAACCTAGTATATTAATTGAATCAAACATGTATAAACATCAATAAAATTCCAAATCTATTTAAATCCATCATCTAAAGGTGTCACTCTTCATGGTTTGCATTTCGTACAAATGTTAACTGGTTTAATTCCTAAATAATGAGAATTTCTAATCGCCTCGTGTTAATTAGGCTCCTCTTGTTGTTACTAGGAATATTTTTCATGCAATAACCTTGAGATTAACTTTTGTTTCTTTCCTAATAACTATATTCATTATGAAAAATATGCACGTGGACCATCAATTACATGAATTCATTCAATTTAACAAACAATGGAGTCGTTGATTTTGAATTGCATTTCTTATTGATATTAATTGTTGAATTCAAAAATAGAGAGTTCCTCGCATCATTTTTGGTTAACAAGGCTCCTTTTTTTATTCCAAAGCCACTTTTTGATACATTGATCATGAAATATAACACATGTGGTTAAACGAACTAGTATATGAATTGAATCAAACAAGCATAAACACCAATAAAAATCCAAATCTATTTAAATCCATCAACCAAAGGTGCCATTCATCACAGTTTCCATTTCATCCAATTGTTAACTGGTTTAATTATTAAATAATGAGAATTTCTAATCACCTAATGTTAATTAGGCTCCTCTTGTTGTTAGCAGGACTATTTTCCATGCAATAACCTTGAAAAGAACTTTTGTTTCTCCCTTAATAACAATATTCATTATGAAAAATATGTACGTGGACCATCAATTACATGAATTCATTCAATTTAACAAACAATGGAGTCGTTGATTTTGAATTGCATTTCTTATTGATATTAATTGTTGAATTAAAAAATAGAGAGTTCCTCGCATCATTTTTGGTTAAGAAGGCTCCTTTTTTTATTCCAAAGCCACTTTTTGATACATTGATCATGAAATATAAACACATGTGGTTTAAACGACCTAGTATATGAATTGAATCAAACAAGCATAAACACCAATAAAAATCCAAATCTATTTAAATCCATCAACCAAAGGTGCCATTCATCACAGTTTCCATTTCATCCAATTGTTAACTGGTTTAATTATTAAATAATGAGAATTTTTCTAATCACCTAATGTTAATTAGGCTCCTCTTGTTGTTAGCAGGACTATTTTCCATGCAATAACCTTGAAAAGAATTTTTGTTTCTCCCTTAATAACAATATTCATTATGAAAAATATGTACGTGGACCATCAATTACATGAATTCATTCAATTTAACAAACAATGGAGTCGTTGATTTTGAATTGCATTTCTTATTGATATTAATTGTTGAATTAAAAAATATAGAGAGTTCCTCGCATCATTTTTGGTTAACAAGGCTCCTTTTTTTTTATTCCAAAGCCACTTTTTGATACATTGATCATGAAATATAACACATGTGGTTAAACAACCTAGTATATGAATTGAATCAAACAAGCATAAACACCAATAAAAATCCAAATCTATATAAATCCATCAACCAAAGGTGCCATTCATCACGGTTTCCATTTCATCCAATTGTTAACTGGTTTAATTATTAAATAATGAGAATTTCTAATCACCTAATGTTAATTAGGCTCCTCTTGTTGTTAGCAGGACTATTTTCCATGCAATAACCTTGAAAAGAACTTTTGTTTCTCCCTTAATAACAATATTCATTATGAAAAAAATGCCCGTGGACCATCAATTGCATGAATTCATTCAATTTAACAAACAATGGAGTCCTTGATTTTGAATTACATTTCATATTGAGATTAATTACAGAATTCAAAAATAGAGAGTTCCTCCTATCATTTCAAGTTATCAAGTTTCCCCTTTTGATTCCAAACACATTTTTGGATATATTGATCATGAAATATAACACATGTGGTTAAACAACCTAGTATATTAATTGAATCAAACAAGCATAAACACCAATAAAAATCCAAATCTATTTAAATCCATCAGCCAAAGGTGCCATTCATCACGGTTTGCATTTCGTACAAAAGTTAACTGGTTTAATTCCTAAATAATGATAATTTCTCATCACCTCATGTTAATTAGGCTCCTCTTGTTGTTATCAGGACTATTTTTCATGCAATAATCTTGAAATTAACTTTTGTTTCTTTCATAATAAATACTTTCATTTTGACAAAAATGCCCGTGGACCATCAATTACATGAATTCATTCAATTTAACAAAGATTGGAGTTCTTGATTTTGAATTGCATTTCTTATTGATATTAATTATAGAATTCAAAAATAGAGAGTTCCTCCCATCATTTCTGGTTATCAAGTTTCTTCTTTTGATTCCAAACACATTTTTTTGATACATTGATCATGAAATACAGCTCATGTGGTTAAACAACCTAGTATATTAATTGAATCAAACAAGCATAAACACCAATAAAAATCGAAATCTATTTAAATCCATCAACCAAAGGTGTCATTCATCACGGTTTGCATTTCGTACAAAAGTTAACTGGTTTAATTATTAAATAATGAGAATTTCTAATCAGCTCATGTTAATTAGGCTCCTCTTGTTGTTACCAGGACTATTTTCTGTGCAATAACCTTGAAAAGAACTTTTGTTTCTCTCTTAATAACTATATTCATTATGAAAAAAATGCCCGTGCATCATCAATTACATGAATTCATTCAATTTAACAAACAATGGAGTCGTTGATTTTGAATTGCATTTCTTATTGATATTAATTGTTGAATTCAAAAATAGAGAGTTCCTCGCATCATTTTTGGTTAACAAGGCTCCTCTTTTGATTCCAAAGACACTTTTTAATACATTGATAATGAAATATCACACATGTGGTTAAACAACCTAGTATATTAATTGAATGAAACAAGCATAAACACCTATAAAAATCCAAATCTATTTAAATCCATCAACCAAAGGAGCCATTCATCACGGTTTCCATTTCGTCCAATTGTTAATTGGTTTAATTCCTAAATAATGAGAATTTCTAATCACTTGATGTTAATTAGGCTGCTCTTGTTGTTACCAGGACTATTTTCATGCAATAACCTTGAAATTAACCTTTGATTCTTTCTTAATAACTATATTCATTATGAAAAAAATGCCCATGGACCATCTATAAGATGAATTCATTCAATTTAACAAACAATGGAGTCCTTGATTTTGAATTGCATTTCTTATAGATATTAATTGTTGAATTCAAAAATAGAGAGTTCCTCGCATCATTTTGGGCTAGCATGTTTCCTCTTTTGATTCCAAACACACTTTTTGATACATTGAGCATTAAATATAACACATGTGGCTAAACAACCTAGTATATTAATTGAATCAAACATGTATAAACATCAATAAAACTCCAAATATATTTAAATCCGTCATCTAAAGGTGCCATTCTTCATGGTTTGCATTTCGTACAAATGTTAACTGGTTTAATTCCGAAATAATGAGAATTTCTAATCACCTCGTGTTAATTAGGCTCCTCTTGTTGTTACCAGGACTATTTTTCATGCAATAACCTTGAGATTAACTTTTGTTTCTTTCCTAATAACTATATTCATTATGAAAAATATGCACGTGGACCATCAATTAAATGAATTCATTCAATTTAACAAACAATGGAGTCGTTGATTTTGAATTGCATTTCTTATTGATATTAATTGTTGAATTCAAAAATAGAGAGTTCCTCGCATCATTTTTGGTTAACAAGGCTCCTTTTTTTTATTCCAAAGCCACTTTTTGATACATTGATCATGAAATATAACACATGTGGTTAAACAACCTAGTATATGAATTGAATCAAACAAGCATAAAAACCAATAAAAATCCAAATCTATTTAAATCCATCAACCAAAGGTACTATTCATCACAGTTTCCATTTCATCCAATTGTTAACTGGTTTAATTATTAAATAATGAGAATTTCTAATCACCTAATGTTAATTAGGCTTCTCTTGTTGTTACCAGGACTATTTTCCATGCAATAACCTTGAAATTAACTTTTGTTTCTTTCATCATAAATACTTTCATTTTGACAAAAATGCCCGTGGACCATCAATTACATGAATTCATTCAATTTAACAAACAATGGAGTTCTTGATTTTGAATTGCATTTCTTATTGATATTAATTATAGAATTCAAAAATAGAGAGTTCCTCCCATGATTTCTGGTTATCAAGTTTCTTCTTTTGATTCTGAACACATTTTTTGATACATTGATCATGAAATATAGCTCATGTGGTTAAACAACCTAGTATATTAATTGAATCAAACAAGCATAAACACCAATAAAAATCGAAATCTATTTAAATCTATCAACCAAAGGTGTCATTCATCACGGTTTGCATTTCGTACAAAAGTTAACTGGTTTAATTATTAAATAATGAAAATTTCTAATCACCTCATGTTAATTAGGGTCCTCTTGTTGTTACCAGGACTATTTTTCATGCAATAACCTTGAAATTAACCTTTGATTCTTTCTTAATAACTATATTCATTATGAAAAAAAATGCCCATGGACTATCTATAAGATGAATTCATTCAATTTAACAAACAATGGAGTCCTTGATTTTGAATTGCATTTCTTATAGATATTAATTGTTGAATTCAAAAATAGAGAGTTCCTCGCATCATTTTGGGCTAGCATGTTTCCTCTTTTGATTCCAAACACACACTTTTTGATACATTGAGCATTAAATATATAACACATGTGGCTAAACAACCTAGTATATTAATTGAATCAAACATGTATAAACATCAATAAAATTCCAAATCTATTTAAATCCATCATCTAAAGGTGTCACTCTTCATGGTTTGTATTTCGTACAAATGTTAACTGGTTTAATTCCTAAATAATGAGAATTTCTAATCGCCTCGTGTTAATTAGGCTCCTCTTGTTGTTACTAGGAATATTTTTCATGCAATAACCTTGAGATTAACTTTTGTTTCTTTCCTAATAACTATATTCATTATGAAAAATATGCACGTGGACCATCAATTACATGAATTCATTCAATTTAACAAACAATGAAGTCGTTGATTTTGAATTGCATTTCTTATTGATATTAATTGTTGAATTCAAAAATAGAGAGTTCCTCGCATCATTTTTGGTTAACAAGGCTCCTTTTTTTATTCCAAAGCCACTTTTTGATACATTGATCATGAAATATAACACATGTGGTTAAACGACCTAGTATATGAATTGAATCAAACAAGCATAAACACCAATAAAAATCCAAATCTATTTAAATCCATCAACCAAAGGTGTCATTCATCACAGTTTCCATTTCATCCAATTGTTAACTGGTTTAATTATTAAATAATGAGAATTTCTAATCACCTAATGTTAATTAGGCTCCTCTTGTTGTTAGCAGGACTATTTTCCATGCAATAACCTTGAAAAGAACTTTTGTTTTCTCCCTTAATAACAATATTCATTATGAAAAATATGTACGTGGACCATCAATTACATGAATTCATTCAATTTAACAAACAATGGAGTCATTGATTTTGAATTGCATTTCTTATTGATATTAATTGTTGAATTAAAAAAATAGAGAGTTCCTCGCATCATTTTTGGTTAAGAAGGCTCCTTTTTTTTATTCCAAAGCCACTTTTTGATACATTGATCATGAAATATAACACATGTGGTTAAACAACCTAGTATATGAATTTAATCAAACAAGCATAAACACCAATAAAAATCCAAATCTATATAAATCCATCAACCAAAGGTGCCATTCATCACGGTTTCCATTTCATCCAATTGTTAACTGATTTAATTATTAAATAATGAGAATTTCTAATCACCTAATGTTAATTAGGCTCCTCTTGTTGTTAGCAGGACTATTTTCCATGCAATAACCTTGAAAAGAACTTTTGTTTCTCCCTTAATAACAATATTCATTATGAAAAAAATGCCCGTGAACCATCAATTGCATGAATTCATTCAATTTAACAAACAATGGAGTCCTTGATTTTGAATTACATTTCATATTGAGATTAATTATAGAATTCAAAAATAGAGAGTTCCTCCTATCATTTCAAGTTATCAAGTTTCCCCTTTTGATTCCAAACACATTTTTGGATATATTGATCATGAAATATAACACATGTGGTTAAACAACCTAGTATATTAATTGAATCAAACAAGCATAAACACCAATAAAAATCCAAATCTATTTAAATCCATCAGCCAAAGGTGCCATTCATCACGGTTTGCATTTCGTACAAAAGTTAACTGGTTTTTAATTCCTAAATAATGATAATTTCTCATCACCTCATGTTAATTAGGCTCCTCTTGTTGTTATCAGGACTATTTTTCATGCAATAATCTTGAAATTAACTTTTGTTTCTTTCATAATAAATACTTTCATTTTGACAAAAAATGCCCGTGGACCATCAATTACATGAATTCATTCAATTTAACAAAGATTGGAGTTCTTGATTTTGAATTGCATTTCTTATTGATATTAATTATAGAATTCAAAAATAGAGAGTTCCTCCCATCATTTCTGGTTATCAAGTTTCTTCTTTTGATTCCAAACACATTTTTTTGATACATTGATCATGAAATACAGCTCATGTGGTTAAACAACCTAGTATATTAATTGAATCAAACAAGCATAAACACCAATAAAAATCGAAATCTATTTAAATCCATCAACCAAAGGTGTCATTCATCACGGTTTGCATTTCGTACAAAAGTTAACTGGTTTAATTATTAAATAATGAAAATTTCTAATCACCTCATGTTAATTAGGCTCCTCTTGTTGTTACCAGGACTATTTTTCATGCAATAACCTTGAAATTAACCTTTGATTCTTTCTTAATAACTATATTCATTATGAAAAAAATGCCCATGGACTATCTATAAGATGAATTCATTCAATTTAACAAACAATGGAGTCCTTGATTTTGAATTGCATTTCTTATAGATATTAATTGTTGAATTCAAAAATAGAGAGTTCCTCGCATCATTTTTGGGCTAGCATGTTTCCTCTTTTGATTCCAAACACACTTTTTGATACATTGAGCATTAAATATAACACATGTGGCTAAACAACCTAGTATATTAATTGAATCAAACATGTATAAACATCAATAAAATTCCAAATCTATTTAAATCCATCATCTAAAGGTGTCACTCTTCATGGTTTGCATTTCGTACAAATGTTAACTGGTTTAATTCCTAAATAATGAGAATTTCTAATCGCCTCGTGTTAATTAGGCTCCTCTTGTTGTTACTAGGAATATTTTTCATGCAATAACCTTGAGATTAACTTTTGTTTCTTTCCTAATAACTATATTCATTATGAAAAATATGCACGTGGACCATCAATTACATGAATTCATTCAATTTAACAAACAATGGAGTCGTTGATTTTGAATTGCATTTCTTATTGATATTAATTGTTGAATTCAAAAATAGAGAGTTCCTCGCATCATTTTTGGTTAACAAGGCTCCTTTTTTTATTCCAAAGCCACTTTTTGATACATTGATCATGAAATATAACACATGTGGTTAAACGACCTAGTATATGAATTGAATCAAACAAGCATAAACACCAATAAAAATCCAAATCTATTTAAATCCATCAACCAAAGGTGCCATTCATCACAGTTTCCATTTCATCCAATTGTTAACCGGTTTAATTATTATATAATGAGAATTTCTAATCACCTAATGTTAATTAGGCTCCTCTTGTTGTTAGCAGGACTATTTTCCATGCAATAACCTTGAAAAGAACTTTTGTTTCTCCCTTAATAACAATATTCATTATGAAAAATATGTACGTGGACCATCAATTACATGAATTCATTCAATTTAACAAACAATGGAGTCATTGATTTTGAATTGCATTTCTTATTGATATTAATTGTTGAATTAAAAAATAGAGAGTTCCTCGCATCATTTTTGGTTAAGAAGGCTCCTTTTTTTTATTCCAAAGCCACTTTTTGATACATTGATCATGAAATATAACACATGTGGTTAAACAACCTAGTATATGAATTGAATCAAACAAGCATAAACACCAATAAAAATCCAAATCTATATAAATCCATCAACCAAAGGTGCCATTCATCACGGTTTCCATTTCATCCAATTGTTAACTGGTTTAATTATTAAATAATGAGAATTTCTAATCACCTAATGTTAATTAGGCTCCTCTTGTTGTTAGCAGGACTATTTTCCATGCAATAACCTTGAAAAGAACTTTTGTTTCTCCCTTAATAACAATATTCATTATGAAAAAAATGCCCGTGGACCATCAATTGCATGAATTCATTCAATTTAACAAACAATGGAGTCCTTGATTTTGAATTACATTTCATATTGAGATTAATTATAGAATTCAAAAATAGAGAGTTCCTCCTATCATTTCAAGTTATCAAGTTTCCCCTTTTGATTCCAAACACATTTTTGGATATATTGATCATGAAATATAACACATGTGGTTAAACAACCTAGTATATTAATTGAATCAAACAAGCATAAACACCAATAAAAATCCAAATCTATTTAAATCCATCAGCCAAAGGTGCCATTCATCACGGTTTGCATTTCGTACAAAAGTTAACTGGTTTAATTCCTAAATAATGATAATTTCTCATCACCTCATGTTAATTAGGCTCCTCTTGTTGTTATCAGGACTATTTTTCATGCAATAATCTTGAAATTAACTTTTGTTTCTTTCATAATAAATACTTTCATTTTGACAAAAATGCCCGTGGACCATCAATTACATGAATTCATTCAATTTAACAAAGATTGGAGTTCTTGATTTTGAATTGCATTTCTTATTGATATTAATTATAGAATTCAAAAATAGAGAGTTCCTCCCATCATTTCTGGTTATCAAGTTTCTTCTTTTGATTCCAAACACATTTTTTTGATACATTGATCATGAAATACAGCTCATGTGGTTAAACAACCTAGTATATTAATTGAATCAAACAAGCATAAACACCAATAAAAATCGAAATCTATTTAAATCCATCAACCAAATGTGTCATTCATCACGGTTTGCATTTCGTACAAAAGTTAACTGGTTTAATTATTAAATAATGAGAATTTCTAATCAGCTCATGTTAATTAGGCTCCTCTTGTTGTTACCAGGACTATTTTCCGTGCAACAACCTTGAAAAGAACTTTTGTTTCTCTCTTAATAACTATATTCATTATGAAAAAAATGCCCGTGCATCATCAATTACATGAATTCATTCAATTTAACAAACAATGGAGTCGTTGATTTTGAATTGCATTTCTTATTGATATTAATTGTTGAATTCAAAAATAGAGAGTTCCTCGCATCATTTTTGGTTAACAAGGCTCCTCTTTTGATTCCAAAGACACTTTTTAATACATTGATAATGAAATATCACACATGTGGTTAAACAACCTAGTATATTAATTGAATGAAACAAGCATAAACACCTATAAAAATCCAAATCTATTTAAATCCATCAACCAAAGGAGCCATTCATCACGGTTTCCATTTCGTCCAAATGTTAATTGGTTTAATTCCTAAATAATGAGAATTTCTAATCACTTGATGTTAATTAGGCTGCTCTTGTTGTTACCAGGACTATTTTCATGCAATAACCTTGAAATTAACCTTTGATTCTTTCTTAATAACTATATTCATTATGAAAAAAATGCCCATGGACCATCTATAAGATGAATTCATTCAATTTAACAAACAATGGAGTCCTTGATTTTGAATTGCATTTCTTATAGATATTAATTGTTGAATTCAAAAATAGAGAGTTCCTCGCATCATTTTGGGCTAGCATGTTTCCTCTTTTGATTCCAAACACACTTTTTGATACATTGAGCATTAAATATAACACATGTGGCTAAACAACCTAGTATATTAATTGAATCAAACATGTATAAACATCAATAAAACTCCAAATATATTTAAATCCGTCATCTAAAGGTGCCATTCTTCATGGTTTGCATTTCGTACAAATGTTAACTGGTTTAATTCCGAAATAATGAGAATTTCTAATCACTTCGTGTTAATTAGGCTCCTCTTGTTGTTACCAGGACTATTTTTCATGCAATAACCTTGAAATTAACTTTTGTTTCTTTCCTAATAACTATATTCATTATGAAAAATATGCACGTGGACCATCAATTACATGAATTCATTCAATTTAACAAACAATGGAGTCGTTGATTTTGAATTGCATTTCTTATAGATATTAGTTATTGAATTCAAAAATAGAGAGTTCCTCGCATCATTTTTGGTTAGCAAGTTTTCTCTTTTGATTCCAAACACACTTTTTCATACATTGAGCATGAAATATAACACATGTGGCTAAACAACCTAGTATATTAATTGAATCAAACATGTATAAACATCAATAAAACTCCAAATCTATTTAAATCCATCATCTAAAGGTGTCACTCTTCATGGTTTGCATTTCGTACAAATGTTAACTGGTTTAATTCCTAAATAATGAGAATTTCTAATCACCTCGTGTTAATTAGGCTCCTCTTATTGTTACTAGGACTATTTTTCATGCAATAACCTTGAGATTAACTTTTGTTTCTTTCCTAATAACTATATTCATTATGAAAAATATGCACGTGGACCATCAATTACATGAATTCATTCAATTTAACAAACAATGGAGTCGTTGATTTTGAATTGCATTTCTTATTGATATTAATTGTTGAATTCAAAAATAGAGAGTTCCTCGCATCATTTTTGGTTAACAAGGCTCCTTTGTTTATTCCAAAGCCACTTTTTGATACATTGATCATGAAATATAACACATGTGGTTAAACGACCTAGTATATGAATTGAATCAAACAAGCATAAAGACCAATAAAAATCCAAATCTATTTAAATCCATCAACCAAAGGTGTCATTCATCACAGTTTCCATTTCATCCAATTGTTAACTCGTTTAATTATTAAATAATGAGAATTTCTAATCACCTAATGTTAATTAGGCTCCTCTTGTTGTTAGCAGGACTATTTTCCATGCAATAACCTTGAAAAGAACTTTTGTTTCTCCCTTAATAACAATATTCATTATGAAAAATATGCACGTGGACCATTAATTACATGAATTCATTCAATTTAACAAACAATGGAGTCGTTGATTTTGAATTGCATTTCTTATTGATATTAATTGTTGAATTCAAAAATAGAGAGTTCCTCGCATCATTTTTGGTTAACAAGGCTCCTCTTTTGACTCCAAAGACACGCTTTAATACATTGATAATGAAATATAATACATGTGGTTAAACAACCTAGTATATTAATTGAATCAAACAAGCATAAATACCAATAAAAATCCAAATCTATTTAAATCCGTCAACCAAAGGAGCCATTCATCATGGTTTCCATTTCATCCAAATGTTAATTGGTTTAATTCCTAAATAATGAGAATTTCTAATCACTTGATGTTAATTAGGCTGCTCTTGTTGTTACCAGGACTATTTTCATGCAATAACCTTGAAATTAACCTTTGATTCTTTCTTAATAACTATATTCATTATGAAAAAAATGCCCATGGACCATCTATAAGATGAATTCATTCAATTTAACAAACAATGGAGTCCTTGATTTTGAATTGCATTTCTTATAGATATTAATTGTTGAATTCAAAAATAGAGAGTTCCTCGCTTCATTTTTGGTTAGCAAGTTTCCTCTTTTGATTCCAAACACACTTTTTGATACATTAAGCATGAAATATAACACATGTGGCTAAACAACCTAGTATATTAATTGAATCAAACATGTATAAACATCAATAAAACTCCAAATCTATTTAAATCCGTCATCTAAAGGTGCCATTCTTCATGGTTTGCATTTCGTACAAATATTAACTGGTTTAATTCCGAAATAATGAGAATTTCTAATCACCTCGTGTTAATTAGGCTCCTCTTGTTGTTACCAGGACTATTTTTCATGCAATAACCTTGAAATTAACTTTTGTTTCTTTCCTAATAACCATATTCATTATGAAAAATATGCACGTGGACCTTCACTTACATGAATTCATTCAATTTAACAAACAATGGAGTCGTTGATTTTGAATTGCATTTCTTATTGATATTAATTGTTAAATTCAAAAATAGAGAGTTCCTCGCATCATTTTTGGTTAACAAGGCTCCTTTTTTTATTGCAAAGCCACTTTTTGATACATTGATCATGAAATATAACACATGTTGTTAAACAACCTAGTATATGAATTGAATCAAACAAGCATAAACACCAATAAAAATCCAAATCTATTTAAATCCATCAACCAAAGGTGCCATTCATCACAGTTTCCATTTCATCCAATTGTTAACTGGTTTAATTATTAAATAATGAGAATTTCTAATCACCTAATGTTAATTAGGCTCCTCTTGTTGTTAGCAGGACTATTTTCCATGCAATAACCTTGAAAAGAACTTTTGTTTCTCCCTTAATAACAATATTCATTATGAAAAATATGCACGTGGACCATTAATTACATGAATTCATTCAATTTAAAAAATAATGGAGTCGTTGATTTTGAATTGCATTTCTTATTGATATTAATTGTTGAATTCAAAAATAGAGAGTTCCTCGCATCATTTTTGGTTAACAAGGCTCCTTTTTTTTTTTTTTCCAAAGCCACTTTTTGATACATTGATCATGAAATATAACACATGTGGTTAAACAACCTAGTATATGAATTGAATCAAACAAGCATAAACACCAATAAAAATTCAAATCTATTTAAATCCATCAACCAAAGGTGCCATTCATCACGGTTTCCATTTCATCCAATTGTTAACTGGTTTAATTATTAAATAATGAGAATTTCTAATCACCTAATGTTAATTAGGCTCCTCTTGTTGTTAGCAGGACTATTTTCTATGCAATAACCTTGAAAAGAACTTTTGTTTCTCCCTTAATAACAATATTCATTATGAAAAAAATGCCCGTGGACCATCAATTGCATGAATTCATTCAATTTAACAAACAATGGAGTCGTTGATTTTGAATTGCATTTCTTATTGATATTAATTGTTGAATTCAAAAATAGAGGGTTCCTCGCATCATTTTTGGTTAACAAGGCTCCTCTTTTGACTCCAAAGACACGCTTTAATACATTGATAATGAAATATAACACATGTGGTTAAACAACCTAGTATATTAATTGAATCAAACAAGCATAAATACCAATAAAAATCCAAATCTATTTAAATCCGTCAACCAAAGGAGCCATTCATCACGGTTTCCATTTCGTCCAAATGTTAATTGGTTTAATTCCTAAATAATGAGAATTTCTAATCACTTGATGTTAATTAGGCTGCTCTTGTTGTTACCAGGACTATTTTTCATGCAATAACCTTGAAATTAACTTTTGATTCTTTCTTAATAACTATATTCATTATGAAAAAAAATGCCCAGAGACCATCTATAAGATGAATTCTTTCAATTTAACAAACAATGGAGTCCTTGATTTTGAATTGCATTTCTTATAGATATTAATTGTTGAATTCAAAAATAGAGAGTTCCTCGCTTCATTTTTGGTTAGCAAGTTTCCTCTTTTGATTCCAAACACACTTTTTGATACATTAAGCATGAAATATAACACATGTGGCTAAACAACCTAGTATATTAATAGAATCAAACATGTATAAACATCAATAAAACTCCAAATCTATTTAAATCCGTCATCTAAAGGTGCCATTCTTCATGGTTTGCATTTCGTACAAATATTAACTGGTTTAATTCCGAAATAATGAGAATTTCTAATCACCTCGTGTTAATTAGGCTCCTCTTGTTGTTACCAGGACTATTTTTCATGCAATAACCTTGAAATTAACTTTTGTTTCTTTCCTAATAACTATATTCATTATGAAAAATATGCACGTGGACCTTCAATTACATGAATTCATTCAATTTAACAAACAATGGAGTTCTTGATTTTGAATTGCATTTCTTATTGATATTAATTATAGAATTCAAAAATAGAGAGTTCCTCCCATCATTTCTGGTTATCAAGTTTCTTCTTTTGATTCTGAACACATTTTTTGATACATTGATCATGAAATATAGCTCATGTGGTTAAACAACCTAGTATATTAATTGAATCAAACAAGCATAAACACCAATAAAAATCTAAATCTATTTAAATCTATCAACCAAAGGTGTCATTCATCACAGTTTGCATTTCGTACAAAAGTTAACTGGTTTAATTATTAAATAATGAAAATTTCTAATCACCTCATGTTGATTAGGCTCCTCTTGTTGTGTTACCAGGACTATTTTTCATGCAATAACTTTGAAAGTTAACCTTTGATTCTTTCTTAATAACTATATTCATTATGAAAAAAAATGCCCATGGACCATCTATAAGATGAATTCATTCAATTTAACAAACAATGGAGTCTTTGATTTTGAATTGCATTTCTTATAGATATTAATTGTTGAATTCAAAAATAGAGAGTTCCTCGCATCATTTTGGGCTAGCATGTTTCCTCTTTTGATTCCAAACACACTTTTTGATACATTGAGCATTAAATATAACACATGTGGCTAAACAACCTAGTATATTAATTGAATCAAACATATATAAACATCAATAAAACTCCAAATATATTTAAATCCGTCATCTAAAGGTGCCATTCTTCATGGTTTGCATTTCGTACAAATGTTAACTGGTTTAATTCCGAAATAATGAGAATTTCTAATCACCTCGTGTTAATTAGGCTCCTCTTGTTGTTACCAGGACTATTTTTCATGCAATAACCTTGAAATTAACTTTTGTTTCTTTCCTAATAACTATATTCATTATGAAAAATATGCACGTGGACCATCAATTAAATGAATTCATTCAATTTAACAAACAATGGAGTCGTTGATTTTGAATTGCATTTCTTATTGATATTAATTGTTGAATTCAAAAATAGAGGGTTCCTCGCATCATTTTTGGTTAACAAGGCTCCTCTTTTGACTCCAAAGACACGCTTTAATACATTGATAATGAAATATAACACATGTGGTTAAACAACCTAGTATATTAATTGAATCAAACAAGCATAAATACCAATAAAAATCCAAATCTATTTAAATCCGTCAACCAAAGGAGCCATTCATCACGGTTTCCATTTCGTCCAAATGTTAATTGGTTTAATTCCTAAATAATGAGAATTTCTAATCACTTGATGTTAATTAGGCTGCTCTTGTTGTTACCAGGACTATTTTTCATGCAATAACCTTGAAATTAACTTTTGATTCTTTCTTAATAACTATATTCATTATGAAAAAAAATGCCCAGAGACCATCTATAAGATGAATTCTTTCAATTTAACAAACAATAGAGTCCTTGATTTTGAATTGCATTTCTTATAGATATTAATTGTTGAATTCAAAAATAGAGAGTTCCTCGCTTCATTTTTGGTTAGCAAGTTTCCTCTTTTGATTCCAAACACACTTTTTGATACATTAAGCATGAAATATAACACATGTGGCTAAACAACCTAGTATATTAATTGAATCAAACATGTATAAACATCAATAAAACTCCAAATCTATTTAAATCCGTCATCTAAAGGTGCCATTCTTCATGGTTTGCATTTCGTACAAATATTAACTGGTTTAATTCCGAAATAATGAGAATTTCTAATCACCTCGTGTTAATTAGGCTCCTCTTGTTGTTACCAGGACTATTTTTCATGCAATAACCTTGAAATTAACTTTTGTTTCTTTCCTAATAACTATATTCATTATGAAAAATATGCACGTGGACCTTCAATTACATGAATTCATTCAATTTAACAAACAATGGAGTTCTTGATTTTGAATTGCATTTCTTATTGATATTAATTATAGAATTCAAAAATAGAGAGTTCCTCCCATCATTTCTGGTTATCAAGTTTCTTCTTTTGATTCTGAACACATTTTTTGATACATTGATCATGAAATATAGCTCATGTGGTTAAACAACCTAGTATATTAATTGAATCAAACAAGCATAAACACCAATAAAAATCTAAATCTATTTAAATCTATCAACCAAAGGTGTCATTCATCACAGTTTGCATTTCGTACAAAAGTTAACTGGTTTAATTATTAAATAATGAAAATTTCTAATCACCTCATGTTGATTAGGCTCCTCTTGTTGTTACCAGGACTATTTTTCATGCAATAACTTTGAAATTAACCTTTGATTCTTTCTTAATAACTATATTCATTATGAAAAAAATGCCCATGGACCATCTATAAGATGAATTCATTCAATTTAACAAACAATGGAGTCTTTGATTTTGAATTGCATTTCTTATAGATATTAATTGTTGAATTCAAAAATAGAGAGTTCCTCGCATCATTTTGGGCTAGCATGTTTCCTCTTTTGATTCCAAACACACTTTTTGATACATTGAGCATTAAATATAACACATGTGGCTAAACAACCTAGTATATTAATTGAATCAAACATATATAAACATCAATAAAACTCCAAATATATTTAAATCCGTCATCTAAAGGTGCCATTCTTCATGGTTTGCATTTCGTACAAATGTTAACTGGTTTAATTCCGAAATAATGAGAATTTCTAATCACCTCGTGTTAATTAGGCTCCTCTTGTTGTTACCAGGACTATTTTTCATGCAATAACCTTGAAATTAACTTTTGTTTCTTTCCTAATAACTATATTCATTATGAAAAATATGCACGTGGACCATCAATTAAATGAATTCATTCAATTTAACAAACAATGGAGTCGTTGATTTTGAATTGCATTTCTTATTGATATTAATTGTTGAATTCAAAAATAGAGAGTTCCTCGCATCATTTTTGGTTAACAAGGCTCCTTTTTTTATTCCAAAGCCACTTTTTGATACATTGATCATGAAACATAACACATGTGGTTAAACAACCTAGTATATGAATTGAATCAAACAAGCATAAAAACCAATAAAAATCCAAATCTATTTAAATCCATCAACCAAAGGTACCATTCATCACAGTTTCCATTTCATCCAATTGTTAACTGGTTTAATTATTAAATAATGAGAATTTCTAATCACCTAATGTTAATTAGGCTTCTCTTGTTGTTACCAGGACTATTTTCCATGCAATAACCTTGAAATTAACTTTTGTTTCTTTCATCATAAATACTTTCATTTTGACAAAAATGCCCCGTGGACCATCAATTACATGAATTCATTCAATTTAACAAACAATGGAGTTCTTGATTTTGAATTGCATTTCTTATTGATATTAATTATAGAATTCAAAAATAGAGAGTTCCTCCCATCATTTCTGGTTATCAAGTTTCTTCTTTTGATTCTGAACACATTTTTTGATACATTGATCATGAAATATAGCTCATGTGGTTAAACAACCTAGTATATTAATTGAATCAAACAAGCATAAACACCAATAAAAATCGAAATCTATTTAAATCTATCAACCAAAGGTGTCATTCATCACGGTTTGCATTTCGTACAAAAGTTAACTGGTTTAATTATTAAATAATGAAAATTTCTAATCACCTCATGTTAATTAGGCTCCTCTTGTTGTTACCAGGACTATTTTTCATGCAATAACCTTGAAATTAACCTTTGATTCTTTCTTAATAACTATATTCATTATGAAAAAAATGCCCATGGACCATCTATAAGATGAATTCATTCAATTTAACAAACAATGGAGTCCTTGATTTTGAATTGCATTTCTTATAGATATTAATTGTTTGAATTCAAAAATAGAGAGTTCCTCGCATCATTTTGGGCTAGCATGTTTCCTCTTTTGATTCCAAACACACTTTTTGATACATTGACCATTAAATATAACACATGTGGCTAAACAACCTAGTATATTAATTGAATCAAACATGTATAAACATCAATAAAATTCCAAATCTATTTAAATCCATCATCTAAAGGTATCAATCTTCATGGTTTGCATTTCGTACAAATGTTAACTGGTTTAATTCCTAAATAATGAGAATTTCTAATCGCCTCGTGTTTAATTAGGCTCCTCTTGTTGTTACTAGGAATATTTTTCATGCAATAACCTTGAGATTAACTTTTTGTTTCTTTCCTAATAACTATATTCATTATGAAAAAATATGCACGTGGACCATCAATTACATGAATTCATTCAATTTAACAAACAATGGAGTCGTTGATTTTGAATTGCATTTTCTTATTGATATTAAATTGTTGAATTCAAAAAAATAGAGAGTTCCTCGCATCATTTTTTGGTTAACAAGGCTCCTTTTTTTTTATTCCAAAGCCACTTTTTGATACATTGATCATGAAATATAACACATGTGGTTAAACGACCTAGTATATGAATTGAATCAAACAAGCATAAACACCAATAAAAAAATCCAAATCTATTTAAATCCATCAACCAAAGGTGCCATTCATCACAGTTTCCATTTCATCCAATTGTTAACTGGTTTAATTATTAAATAATGAGAATTTCTAATCACCTAATGTTAATTAGGCTCCTCTTGTTGTTAGCAGGACTATTTTCCATGCAATAACCTTGAAAAGAACTTTTTGTTTCTCCCTTAATAACAATATTCATTATGAAAAATATGTACGTGGACCATCAATTACATGAATTCATTCAATTTAACAAACAATGGAGTCGTTGATTTTGAATTGCATTTCTTATTGATATTAATTGTTGAATTAAAAAATAGAGAGTTCCTCGCATCATTTTTGGTTAAGAAGGCTCCTTTTTTTATTCCAAAGCCACTTTTTGATACATTGATCATGAAATATAACACATGTGGTTAAACAACCTAGTATATGAATTGAATCAAACAAGCATAAACACCAATAAAAATCCAAATCTATATAAATCCATCAACCAAAGGTGCCATTCATCACGGTTTCCATTTCATCCAATTGTTAACTGGTTTAATTATTAAATAATGAGAATTTCTAATCACCTAATGTTAATTAGGCTCCTCTTGTTGTTAGCAGGACTATTTTCCATGCAATAACCTTGAAAAGAACTTTTGTTTCTCCCTTAATAACAATATTCATTATGAAAAAAATGCCCGTGGACCATCAATTGCATGAATTCATTCAATTTAACAAACAATGGAGTCCTTGATTTTGAATTACATTTCATATTGAGATTAATTATAGAATTCAAAAATAGAGAGTTCCTCCTATCATTTCAAGTTATCAAGTTTCCCCTTTTGATTCCAAACACATTTTTGGATATATTGATAATGAAATATAATACATGTGGTTAAACAACCTAGTATATTAATTGAATCAAACAAGCATAACACCAATAAAAATCCAAATCTATTTAAATCCATCAGCCAAAGGTGCCATTCATCACGGTTTGCATTTCGTACAAAAGTTAACTGGTTTAATTCCTAAATAATGATAATTTCTCATCACCTCATGTTAATTAGGCTCCTCTTGTTGTTACCAGGACTATTTTTCATGCAATAATCTTGAAATTAACTTTTGTTTCTTTCATAATAAATACTTTCATTTTGACAAACATGCCCGTGGACCATCAATTACATGAATTCATTCAATTTAACAAACATTGGAGTTCTTGATTTTGAATTGCATTTCTTATTGATATTAATTATAGAATTCAAAAATAGAGAGTTCCTCCCATCATTTCTGGTTATCAAGTTTCTTCTTTTGATTCCAAACACATTTTTTTGATACATTGATCATGAAATACAGCTCATGTGGTTAAACAACCTAGTATATTAATTGAATCAAACAAGCATAAACACCAATAAAAATCGAAATCTATTTAAATCCATCAACCAAAGGTGTCATTCATCACGGTTTGCATTTCGTACAAAAGTTAACTGGTTTAATTATTAAATAATGAGAATTTTTAATCAGCTCATGTTAATTAGGCTCCTCTTGTTGTTACCAGGACTATTTTCCGTGCAACAACCTTGAAAAGAACTTTTGTTTCTCTCTTAATAACTATATTCATTATGAAAAAAATACCCGTGGATCATCAATTACATGAATTCATTCAATTTAACAAACAATGGAGTCGTTGATTTTGAATTGCATTTCTTATTGATATTAATTGTTGAATTCAAAAATAGAGCGTTCCTCGCATCATTTTTGGTTAACAAGGCTCCTCTTTTGATTCCAAAGACACTTTTTAATACATTGATAATGAAATATCACACATGTGGTTAAACAACCTAGTATATTAATTGAATGAAACAAGCATAAACACTTATAAAAATCCAAATCTATTTAAATCCATCAACCAAAGGAGCCATTCATCACGGTTTCCATTTCGTCCAAATGTTAATTGGTTTAATTCCTAAATAATGAGAATTTCTAATCACTTGATGTTAATTAGGCTGCTCTTGTTGTTACCAGGACTATTTTCATGCAATAACCTTGAAATTAACCTTTGATTCTTTCTTAATAACTATATTCATTATGAAAAAAATGCCCATGGACCATCTATAAGATGAATTCATTCAATTTAACAAACAATGGAGTCCTTGATTTTGAATTGCATTTCTTATAGATATTAATTGTTGAATTCAAAAATAGAGAGTTCCTCGCATCATTTTGGGCTAGCATGTTTCCTCTTTTGATTCCAAACACACTTTTTGATACATTGAGCATTAAATATAACACATGTGGCTAAACAACCTAGTATATTAATTGAATCAAACATGTATAAACATCAATAAAACTCCAAATCTATTTAAATCCATCATCTAAAGGTGTCACTCTTCATGGTTTGCATTTCGTACAAATGTTAACTGGTTTAATTCCTAAATAATGAGAATTTCTAATCACCTCGTGTTAATTAGGCTCCTCTTGTTGTTACTAGAACTATTTTTCATGCAATAACCTTGAACTTAACTTTTGTTTCTTTCCTAATAACTATATTCATTATGAAAAATATGCACGTGGACCATCAATTACATGAATTCATTCAATTTAACAAACAATGGAGTCGTTGATTTTGAATTGCATTTCTTATTGATATTAATTGTTGAATTCAAAAATAGAGAGTTCCTCGCATCATTTTTGGTTAACAAGGCTCCTTTGTTTATTCCAAAGCCACTTTTTGATACATTCATCATGAAATATAACACATGTGGTTAAACGACCTAGTATATGAATTGAATCAAACAAGCATAAACACCAAGAAAAATCCAAATCTATTTAAATCCATCAACCAAAGGTGTCATTCATCACAGTTTCCATTTCATCCAATTGTTAGCTGGTTTAATTATTAAATAATGAGAATTTCTAATCACCTAATGTTAATTAGGCTCCTCTTGTTGTTACCAGGACTATTTTCCGTGCAATAACCTTGAAAAGAACTTTTGTGTCTCTCTTAATAACTATATTCATTATGAAAAAAATGCCCGTGGATCATCAATTACATGAATTCATTCAATTTAACAAACAATGGAGTCGTTGATTTTGAATTGCATTTCTTATTGATATTAATTGTTGAATTCAAAAATAGAGCGTTCCTCGCATCATTTTTGGTTAACAAGGCTCCGCTTTTGACTCCAAAGACACTTTTTAATACATTGATAATGAAATATAACACATGTGGTTAAACAACCTAGTATATTAATTGAATCAAACAAGCATAAATACCAATAAAAATCCAAATCTATTTAAATCCATCAACCAAAGGAGCCATTCATTACGGTTTCCATTTCGTCCAAATGTTAATTGGTTTAATTCCTAAATAATGAGAATTTCAAATCACTTGATGTTAATTAGGCTGCTCTTGTTGTTACCAGGACTATTTTTCATGCAATAACCTTGAAATTAACTTTTGGTTCTTTCTTAATAACTATATTATTATGAAAAAAAATGCCCAGAGACCATCTATAAGATGAATTCATTCAATTTAACAAACAATGGAGTCCTTGATTTTGAATTGCATTTCTTATAGATATTAATTGTTGAATTAAAAAATAGAGAGTTCCTCGCTTCATTTTTGGTTAGCAAGTTTCCTCTTTTGATTCCAAACACACTTTTTGATACATTAAGCATGAAATATAACACATGTGGCTAAACAACCTAGTATATTAATTGAATCAAACATGTATAAACATCAATAAAACTCCAAATCTATTTAAATCCGTCATCTAAAGGTGTCATTCTACATGGTTTGCATTTCGTACAAATGTTAACGGGTTTAATTCCGAAATAATGAGAATTTCTAATCACCTCGTGTTAATTAGGCTCCTCTTGTTGTTACCAGGACTATTTTTTCATGCAATAACCTTGAAATTAACTTTTGTTTCTTTCCTAATAACTATATTCATTATGAAAAAATATGCACGTGGACCATCAATTACATGAATTCATTCAATTTAACAAAAACAATGGAGTCGTTGATTTTGAATTGCATTTCTTATTGATATTAATTGTTGAATTCAAAAATAGAGAGTTCCTCGCATCATTTTTGGTTAACAAGGCTCCTTTTTTTATTCCAAAGCCACTTTTTGATACATTGATCATGAAATATAACACATGTGGTTAAACAACCTAGTATATGAATTGAATCAAACAAGCATAAAGACCAATAAAAATCCAAATCTATTTAAATCCATCAACCAAAGGTGTCATTCATCACAGTTTCCATTTCATCCAATTGTTAACTGGTTTAATTATTAAATAATGAGAATTTCTAATCACCTAATGTTAATTAGGCTCCTCTTGTTGTTACCAGGACTATTTTCCGTGCAATAACCTTGAAAAGAACTTTTGTGTCTCTCTTAATAACTATATTCATTATGAAAAAAATGCCCGTGGATCATCAATTACATGAATTCATTCAATTTAACAAACAATGGAGTCGTTGATTTTGAATTGCATTTCTTATTGATATTAATTGTTGAATTCAAAAATAGAGAGTTCCTCGCATCATTTTTGGTTAACAAGGCTCCTCTTTTGACTCCAAAGACACTTTTTAATACATTGATAATGAAATATAACACATGTGGTTAAACAACCTAGTATATTAATTGAATCAAACAAGCATAAATACCAATAAAAATCCAAATCTATTTAAATCCATCAACCAAAGGAGCCATTCATTACGGTTTCCATTTCGTCCAAATGTTAATTGGTTTAATTCCTAAATAATGAGAATTTCAAATCACTTGATGTTAATTAGGCTGCTCTTGTTGTTACCAGGACTATTTTTCATGCAATAACCTTGAAATTAACTTTCGATTCTTTCTTAATAACTATATTCATTATGAAAAAAAATGCCCAGAGACCATCTATAAGATGAATTCATTCAATTTAACAAACAATGGAGTCCTTGATTTTGAATTGTATTTCTTATAGATATTAATTGTTGAATTCAAAAATAGAGATTTTCTCGCTTCATTTTTGGTTAGCAAGTTTCCTCTTTTGATTCCAAACACACTTTTTGATACATTAAGCATGAAATATAACACATGTGGCTAAACAACCTAGTATATTAATTGAATCAAACATGTATAAACATCAATAAAACTCCAAATCTATTTAAATCCATCATCTAAAGGTGTCATTCTTCATGGTTTGCATTTCGTACAAATGTTAACTGGTTTAATTCCGAAATAATGAGAATTTCTAATCACCTCGTGTTAATTAGGCTCCTCTTGTTGTTACCAGGACTATTTTCATGCAATAACCTTGAAATTAACTTTTGTTTCTTTCCTAATAACTATATTCATTATGAAAAATATGCACGTGGACCATCAATTACATGAATTCATTCAATTTAACAAACAATGGAGTCGTTGATTTTGAATTGCATTTCTTATTGATATTAATTGTTGAATTCAAAAATAGAGAGTTCCTCGCATCATTTTTGGTTAGCAAGTTTCCTCTTTTGATTCCAAACACACTTTTTGATACATTAAGCATGAAATATAACACATGTGGCTAAACAACCTAGTATATTAATTGAATCAAACATGTATAAACATCAATAAAACTCCAAATCTATTTAAATCCATCATCTAAAGGTACCATTCTTCATGGTTTGCATTTCATACAAATATTAACTGGTTTAATTCCGAAATAATGAGAATTTCTAATCACCTCGTGTTAATTAGGCTCCTCTTGTTGTTACCAGGACTATTTTTCATGCAATAACCTTGAAATTAACTTTTGTTTCTTTCCTAATAACTATATTCATTATGAAAAATATGCACGTAGACCTTCAATTACATGAATTCATTCAATTTAACAAACAATGGAGTTCTTGATTTTGAATTGCATTTCTTATTGATATTAATTATAGAATTCAAAAATAGAGAGTACCTCCCATCATTTCTGGTTATGAAGTTTCCTCTTTTGATTCCAAAACACACTTTTTGACACATTTACCCTGAAATATAACACATGTGGCTAAACAACCTAGTATATTAATTGAATCAAACATGTATAAACATCAATAAAACTCCAAATCTATTTAAATCCATCATCTAAAGGTGCCATTCTTCATGGTTTGCATTTCGTACAAATGTTAACTGGTTTAATTCCTAAATAATGAGAATTTCTAATCAGCTCGTGTTAATTAGGCTCCTCTTGTTGTTACCAAGACCATTTTTCAAGCAATAATCTTGAAATTAACTTTTGTTTCTTTCAAAATAAATATTTTCATTTTGACAAAAATGCCCGTGGACCATCAATTACATGAATTCATTTAATTTAACAAACAATGGAGTTCTTGATTTTGAATTGCATTTCTTATTGATATTAATTATAGAACACAAAAATAGAGAGTTCCTCCCATCATTTCTGGTTATCAAGTTTCCTCTTTTGATTCCGAACACATTTTTTGATACATTGATAATGAAATATAACACATGTGGTTAAACAACCTAGTATATTAATTGAATCAAACAAGCATAACCACCAATAAAAATCCAAATCTATTTAAATCCATCAACCAAAGGACCCATTCATCACGCTTTCCATTTCGTCCAAATGTTAATTGGTTTAATTCATAAATAATGAGAATTTCTAATCACTTGATGTTAATTAGGCTGCACTTGTTATTACCAGGACTATTTTCATGCAATAACCTTGAAATTAACCTTTGATTCTTTCTTAATAACTATATTCATTATGAAAAAAATGCCCATGGACCATCTATAAGATGAATTCATTCAATTTAACAAACAATGGAGTCCTTGATTTTGAATTGCATTTCTTATAGATATTAATTGTTGAATTCAAAAATAGAGAGTTCCTCGCATCATTTTGGGCTAGCATGTTTCCTCTTTTGATTCCAAACACACTTTTTTGATACATTGAGCATTAAAATATAACACATGTGGCTAAACAACCTAGTATATTAATTGAATCAAACATGTATAAACATCAATAAAACTCCAAATCTATTTAAATCTATTTAAATCCATCATCTAAAGGTGCCATTCATCACGGTTTCCATTTCGTCCAAATGTTAACTGGTTTAATTCCTAAATAATGAGAATTTCTAATCACCTTCTGTTAATTAGGCTCCTCTTGTTGTTACCAGGACTATTTTTCATGCAATAACCTTGAAATTAACTTTTGATTCTTTCTTAATAACTATATTCATTATGAAAAAAATGCCCATAGACCATCTATAAGATGAATTCATTCAATTTAACAAACAATGGAGTCCTTGATTTTGAATTGCATTTCTTATAGATATTAATTGTTGAATTCAAAAATAAAGAGTTCCTCGCATCTTTTTTGGTTAGCAAGATTCCTCTGTTGATTCCAAACACACTTTTTCATACATTGATCATGAAATATAACACATGTGGCAAAACAACCTAGTATATAAATTGAATCAAACATGTATAAACATCAATAAAACTCCAAATCTATTTAAATCCATCATCTAAAGGTGTCATTCTTCATGGTTTGCATTTCGTACAAATGTTAACTGGTTTAATTCCTAAATAATGAGAATTTCTAATCATGTCGTGTTAATTAGGCTCCTCTTGTTGTTACCAGGACTATTTTTCATGCAATAATCTTGAAATTATCTTTTGTTTCTTTCATGATAAATATTTTCATTTTGACAAAAATGCCCGTGGACCATCAATTACATGAATTCATTCAATTTAACAAATAATGGAGTTCTTTATTTTGAATTGCATTTCTTATTGATATTAATTATAGAATACAAAAATAGAGAGTTCCTCCCATCATTTTTGTCAAGCAAGCCTCCTCTTTTGATTCCAAAACACAATTTTTTTGACACATTTACCATGAAATATAAACACATGTGGCTAAACAACCTAGTATATTAATTGAATCAAACATTTATAAACATCAATTAAACTCCAAATCTATTTAAATCCGTCATCTAAAGGTGCCATTCATCATGGTTTGCATTTCGTACAAATTTTAACTGGTTTAATTCCTAAATAATGAGAATTTCTATTCACCTAGTGTTAATTAGGCTCCTCTTGTTGTTACCAGGACTATTTTTCATGCAATAACCTTGAAATTAACTTTTGTTTCTTTCCTAATAACTATATTGATTATGAAAAATATGCACGTGGACCATCAATTACATGAATTCATTCAATTTAACAAACAACGGAGTCGTTGATTTTGAATTGCATTTCTTATTGATATTAGTTGTTGAATTCAAAAATAGAGAGTTCCTCGCATCATTTTTCGTTAACAAGGCTACTCTTTTGATTCCAAAGCCACTTTTTGATACACTGATAATGAAATATAACACATGTGGTTAAACAACCTAGTATATTAATTGAATCAAACAAGCATAAACACCATTAAAAATCCAAATCTATATAAATCCATCAACCAAAGGTGCCATTCATCACGGTTTCCATTTCGTCCAAATGTTAACTGGTTTAATTCCTAAATAATGAGAATTTCTAATCACCTCGTATTAATTCGGCTCCTCTTGTTGTTACCAGGACTATTGTTCATGCAATAACCTTGAAATTAACTTTTGTTTCGTTCCTAATAACTATATTCATTATGAAAAATATGCACGTGGACCATCAATTACATTAATTCATTCAATTTAACAAACAATGGAGTCGTTGATTTTGAATTGCATTTCTTATTGATATTAATTGTTGAATTCAAAAATAGAGAGTTCCTCACATCATTTTCGGTTAACAAGGCTCCTTTCTTGATTCCAAAGCCACTTTTTGATACATTGATTAGGAAATATAACACATGTGGTTAAACAAACTAGTATAAGAATTGAGTCAAACAAGCATAAACACCAATAAAAATCCAAATCTATTTAAATCCATCAGCCAATGGTGACATTCATCACGGTTTGCATTTCGCACAAAAGTTAACTGGTTTAATTCCTAGGCAATGAGAATTTCTAATCACCTCATGTTAATTAGGCTCCTCTTGTTGTTACCCGGACTATTTTTCATGCAATAGCCTTGAAATTAACTTTTGATTCTTTCTTAATAACTATATTCATTATGAAAAGAATGCCCATGGACCATCTATAAGATGAATTCATTCAATTTAACAAACAATGGAGTCCATGATTTTGAATTGCATTTCTTATAGATATTAATTGTTGAATTCAAAAATAGAGATTTCCTCGCATCATTTTTGGTTAGCAAGTTTTCTCTTTTGATTTCAAACACACTTTTTCATACATTGAGCATGAAATATAACACATGTGGCTACACAACCTAGTATATTAATTGAATCAAACATGTATAAACATCAATAAAACTTCAAATCTATTTAAATCCATCATCTAAAGGTGTCATTCTTCATGGTTTACATTTCGTACAAATGTTAACTGGTTTAATTCCTAAATAATGAGAATTTCTAATCACCTCGTATTAATTAGGCTCCTCTTGTTGTTACCAGGACTATTTTTCATGCAATAACCTTGAAATTAACTTTTGTTTCTTTCCTAATAACTATATTCATTATGAAAAATATGCACGTGGACCATCAATTACATGAATTCATTCAATTTAACAAACAATGGAGTCGTTGATTTTGAATTGCATTTCTTATTGATATTAATTGTTGAATTCAAAAATAGAGAGTTCCTCGCATCATTTTCGGTTAACAAGGCTCCTCTTTTGATTCCAAAGCCACATTTTGATACATTCATCAAGAAATATAACACATGTGTTAAACAACCTAGTATATTAATTGAATCAAACAAGCATAAACACCAATAAAAATCCAAATCTATTTAAATCCATTTGCCAAAGGTGCCATTCATCATGGTTTGCATTTCGCACAAAAGTTAACTGGTTTAATTCCTAAATAATGTGAATTTCTAATCACTTCATGTTAATTAGGCTCCTCTTTTTGTTACCCGGACTATTTTTCATGCAATAACCTTGAAATTAACTTTTGATTCATTCTTAATAACTATATTCATTATGAAAAAAATGCCCAGGGACCATCTATAAGATGAATTCATTCAATTTAACAAACAATGGAGTCCTTGATTTTGAATTGAATTTCTTATAGATATTAATTGTTGAATTCAAAAATAGAGAGTTCCTCGCATCATTTTTGGTTAGCAAGTTTCCTCTTTTGATTCCAAACACACTTTTTGATACATTGAGCATGAAATATAACACATGTGGCTAAACAACCTAGTATATTAATTGAATCAAACATGTATAAACATCAATAAAACTTCAAATCTCTTTAAATCCATCATCTAAAGGTGCCATTCTTCATGGTTTGCATTTCGTGCAAATGTTAACTGGTTTAATTCCTAAATAATGAGAATTTCTAATCACCTCGTATTAATTCGGCTCCTCTTGTTGTTACCAGGACTATTTTTCATGCAATAACCTTGAAATTAACTTTTGTTTCTTTCCTAATAACTATATTCATTATGAAAAATATGCACGTGGACCATCAATTACATGAATTCATTCAATTTAACAAACAATGGAGTCGTTGATTTTGAATTGCATTTCTTATTGATATTAATTGTTGAATTCAAAAATAGAGAGTTCCTCGCATCATTTTCGGTTAACAAGGCTCCTCTTTTGATTCCAAAGCCACATTTTGATACATTGATAAGAAAATATAACACATAACACATGTGGTTAAACAACCTAGTATATTAATTGAATCAAATAAGCATAAACACCAATAAAAAATCAAAATCTATTTAAATCCATCAGCCAAAGGTGCCATTCATCACGGTTTGCATTTCGCAGAAAAGTTAACTGGTTTAATTCCTAAATAATGTGAATTTCTAATCACCTCATGTTAATTAGGTTCCTCTTGTTGTTACCAGGACTATTTTTCATGCAATAACCTTGAAATTAACTTTTGTTTCTTTCCTAATTACTATATTCATTATGAAAAATATGCACGTGGACCATCAATTACATGAATTCATTCAATTTAACAAACAATGGAGTCATTGATTTTGAATTGCATTTCTTATTGATATTAATTGTTGAATTCAAAAATAAAGAGTTCCTCGCATCATTTTCGGTTAACAAGGCTCCTCTTTTGATTCCAAAGCCACATTTTGATACATTGATCAAGAAATATAACACATGTGTTAAACAACCTAGTATATTAATTGAATCAAACAAGCATAAACACAATAAAAATCCAAATCTATTTAAATCCATTTGCCAAAGGTGCCATTCATCATGGTTTGCATTTCGCACAAAAGTTAACTGGTTTAATTCCTAAATAATGTGAATTTCTAATCACTTCATGTTAATTAGGTTTCTCTTTTTGTTACCCGGACTATTTTTCATGCAATAACCTTGAAATTAACTTTTGATTCATTCTTAATAACTATATTCATTATGAAAAAAATGCCCAGGGACCATCTATAAGATGAATTCATTCAATTTAACAAACAATGGAGTCCTTGATTTTGAATTGAATTTCTTATAGATATTAATTGTAGAATTCAAAAATAGAGAGTTCCTCGCATCATTTTTGGTTAGCAAGTTTCCTCTTTTGATTCCAAACACACTTTTTGATACATTGAGCATGAAATATAACACATGTGGCTAAACAACCTAGTATATTAATTGAATCAAACATGTATAAACATCAATAAAACTCCAAATCTATTTAAATCCATCATCGAAAGGTGCCATTCATCACAGTTTCCATTTTGTCCAAATGTTAACTGGTTTAATTCCTAAATAATGAGAATTTCTAATCACCTCCTGTTAATTAGGCTCCTCTTGTTGTTACCAGGACTATTTTTCATACAATAACCTTGAAATTAACTTTTCATTCTTTCTTAATAACTATATTCATTATGAAAAAAATGCCCATAGACCATCTATAAGATGAATTCATTCAATTTAACAAACAATGGAGTCCTTGATTTTGAATTGCATTTCTTATAGATATTAATTGTTGAATTCAAAAATAGAGAGTTCCTCGCATCTTTTTTGGTTAGCAAGATTCCTCTTTTGATTCCAAACACACTTTTTGATACATTGATCTTGAAAATATAACACATGTGGCAAAACAACCTAGTATATTAATTGAATCAAACATGTATAAACATCAATAAAACTCCAAATCTATTTAAATCCATCATCTAAAGGTGCCATTCTTCATGGTTTGCATTTCGTACAAATGTTAACTGGTTGAATTCCTAAATAATGAGAATTTCTAATCACCTCGTATTAATTAGGCTACTCTTGTTGTTACCAGGACTATTTTTCATGCAATAACCTTGAAATTAACTTTTGTTTCTTTCCTAATAACTATATATATTATGAAAAATATGCACGTGGACCATCAATTACATGAATTCATTCAATTTAACAAACAATGGAGTCGTTGATTTTGAATTGCATTTCTTATTGATATTAATTGTTGAATTCAAAAATAGAGAGTTCCTCGCATCATTTTTGGTTAGCAAGTTTCCTCTTTTGATTCCAAACACACTTTTTGATACATTGAGCATGAAATATAACACATGTGGCTAAACAACCTAGTATATTAATTGAATCAAACATGTATAAACATCAATAAAACTTCAAATCTATTTAAATCCATCATCTAAAGGTGCCATTCTTCATTGTTTGCATTTCGTACAAATGTTAACTGGTTTAATTCCTAAATAATGAAAATTTCTAATCACCTCGTATTAATTAGGCTCCTCTTGTTGTTACCAGGACTATTTTTCATGCAATAACCTTGAAATTAACTTTTGTTTCTTTCCTAATAACTATATTCATTATGAAAAATATGCAGGTGGACCATCAATTACAAGAATTCATTCAATTTAACAAACAATGGAGTCGTTGATTTTGAATTGCATTTCTTATAGATATTAATTTTTGAATTCAAAAATAGGGAGTTCCTCGCATCATTTTTGCTTAACAAGGCTCCTTTCTTGATTCCAATGCCACTTTTTGATACATTGATCAGGAAATATAACACATGTGGTTATTAAAACCTAGTATATTAATTGAATCAAACAAGCATGAACACCAATAAAAATCCAAATCTATTTAAATCCATTAGCCAAAGGTGACATTCATCACGGTTTGCATTTCGCACAAAGGTTAACTTTTTTAATTCCTAGACAATGAGAATTTCTAATCACCTCATGTTAATTAGGCTCCTCTTGTTGTTACCCAGACTATTTTTCATGCAATAGCCTTGAAATTAACTTTTGATTCTTTCTTCATAACTATATTCATTATGAAAAAAATGCCCACGGACCATCTATAAGATGAATTCATTTACTTTAACAAACAATGGAGTCCTAGATTTTGAATTGCATTTCTTATAGATATTAATTGTTGAATTCAAAAATAGAGAGTTCCTCCTCGCATCATTTTCGGTTAACAAGGCTCCTCTTTTGATTCCAAAGCCACATTTTGATACATTGATCAAGAAATATAACACATGTGTTAAACAACCTAGTATATTAATTGAATCAAACAAGCATAAACACCAATAAAAATCCAAATCTATTTAAATCCATTTGCCAAAGGTGCCATTCATCATGGTTTGCATTTCGCACAAAAGTTAACTGGTTTAATTCCTAAATAATGTGAATTTCTAATCACTTCATGTTAATTAGGCTCCTCTTTTTGTTACCCGGACTATTTTTCATGCAATAACCTTGAAATTAACTTTTGATTCATTCTTAATAACTATATTCATTATGAAAAAAATGCCCAGGGACCATCTATAAGATGAATTCATTCAATTTAACAAACAATGGAGTCCTTGATTTTGAATTGCATTTCTTATAGATATTAATTGTTGAATTCAAAAATAGAGAGTTCCTCGCATCATTTTTGGTTAGCAAGTTTCCTCTTTTGATTCCAAACACACTTTTTGATACATTGAGCATGAAATATAACACATGTGGCTAAACAACCTAGTATATTAATTGAATCAAACATGTATAAACATCAATAAAACTCCAAATCTATTTAAATCCATCATCCAAAGGTGCCATTCATCACGGTTTCCATTTTGTCCAAATGTTAACTGGTTTAATTCCTAAATAATGAGAATTTCTAATCACCTCCTGTTAATTAGGCTCCTCTTGTTGTTGTTACCAGGACTATTTTTCATGCAATAACCTTGAAATTAACTTTTCATTCTTTCTTAATAACTATATTCATTATGAAAAAAATGCCCATAGACCATCTATAAGATGAATTCATTCAATTTAACAAACAATGGAGTCCTTGATTTTGAATTGCATTTCTTATAGATATTAATTATTGAATTCAAAAATAGAGAGTTCCTCGCATCTTTTTTTGGTTAGCAAGATTCCTCTTTTGATTCCAAACACACTTTTTGATACATTGATCTTGAAATATAACACATGTGGCAAAAAACAACCTAGTATATTAATTGAATCAAACATGTATAAACATCAATAAAACTCCAAATCTATTTAAATCCATCATCTAAAGGTGCCATTCTTCATGGTTTGCATTTCGTACAAATGTTAACTGGTTGAATTCCTAAATAATGAGAATTTCTAATCACCTCGTATTAATTAGGCTACTCTTGTTGTTACCAGGACTATTTTTCATGCAATAACCTTGAAATTAACTTTTGTTTCTTTCCTAATAACTATATATATTATGAAAAATATGCACGTGGACCATCAATTACATGAATTCATTCAATTTAACAAACAATGGAGTCGTTGATTTTGAATTGCATTTCTTATTGATATTAATTGTTGAATTCAAAACTAGAGAGTTCCTCGCATCGTTTTTGGTTAGCAAGTTTCCTCTTTTGATTCCAAACACACTTTTTGATATCTTGAGCATGAAATAGAACACATGTGGCTAAACAACCTAGTATATTAATTGAATCAAACATGTATAAACATCAATAAAACTTCAAATCTATTTAAATCCATCATCTAAAGGTGCCATTCTTCATTGTTTGCATTTCGTACAAATGTTAACTGGTTTAATTCCTAAATAATGAAAATTTCTAATCACCTCGTATTAATTAGGCTCCTCTTGTTGTTACCAGGACTATTTTTTCATGCAATAACCTTGAAATTAACTTTTGTTTCTTTCCTAATAACTATATTCATTATGAAAAAAATATGCAGGTGGACCATCAATTACAAGAATTCATTCAATTTAACAAACAATGGAGTCGTTGATTTTGAATTGCATTTCTTATAGATATTAATTTTTGAATTCAAAAATAGGGAGTTCCTCGCATCATTTTTGCTTAACAAGGCTCCTTTCTTGATTCCAATGCCACTTTTTGATACATTGATCAGGAAATATAACACATGTGGTTAAACAACCTAGTATATTAATTGAATCAAACAAGCATGAACACCAATAAAAATCCAAATCTATTTAAATCCATTAGCCAAAGGTGACATTCATCACGGTTTGCATTTCGCACAAAGGTTAACTTTTTTAATTCCTAGACAATGAGAATTTCTAATCACCTCATGTTAATTAGGCTCCTCTTGTTGTTACCCAGACTATTTTTCATGCAATAGCCTTGAAATTAACTTTTGATTCTTTCTTCATAACTATATTCATTATGAAAAAAATGCCCACGGACCATCTATAAGATGAATTCATTTACTTTAACAAACAATGGAGTCCTAGATTTTGAATTGCATTTCTTATAGATATTAATTGTTGAATTCAAAAATAGAGAGTTCCTCGCATCATTTTCGGTTAACAAGGCTCCTCTTTTGATTCCAAAGCCACATTTTGATACATTGATCAAGAAATATAACACATGTGTTAAACAACCTAGTATATTAATTGAATCAAACAAGCATAAACACCAATAAAAATCCAAATCTATTTAAATCCATTTGCCAAAGGTGCCATTCATCATGGTTTGCATTTCGCACAAAAGTTAACTGGTTTAATTCCTAAATAATGTGAATTTCTAATCACTTCATGTTAATTAGGCTCCTCTTTTTGTTACCCGGACTATTTTTCATGCAATAACCTTGAAATTAACTTTTGATTCATTCTTAATAACTATATTCATTATGAAAAAAATGCCCAGGGACCATCTATAAGATGAATTCATTCAATTTAACAAACAATGGAGTCCTTGATTTTGAATTGCATTTCTTATAGATATTAATTGTTGAATTCAAAAATAGAGAGTTCCTCGCATCATTTTTGGTTAGCAAGTTTCCTCTTTTGATTCCAAACACACTTTTTGATACATTGAGCATGAAATATAACACATGTGGCTAAACAACCTAGTATATTAATTGAATCAAACATGTATAAACATCAATAAAACTCCAAATCTATTTAAATCCATCATCTAAAGGTGCCATTCGTCACGGTTTGCATTTCGTACAAATGTTAACTGGTTGAATTCCTAAATAATGAGAATTTCTAATCAGCTCGTGTTAATTAGGCTCCTCTTGTTGTTACCAAGACCATTTTTCAAGCAATAATCTTGAAATTAACTTTTGTTTCTTTCAAAATAAATATTTTCATTTTGACAAAAATGCCCGTGGACCATCAATTACATGAATTCATTTAATTTAACAAACAATGGAGTTCTTGATTTTGAATTGCATTTCTTATTGATATTAATTATAGAACACAAAAATAGAGAGTTCCTCCCATCATTTCTGGTTATCAAGTTTCCTCTTTTGATTCCGAACACATTTTTTGATACATTGATAATGAAATATAACACATGTGGTTAAACAACCTAGTATATTAATTGAATCAAACAAGCATAACCACCAATAAAAATCCAAATCTATTTAAATCCATCAACCAAAGGACCCATTCATCACGCTTTCCATTTCGTCCAAATGTTAATTGGTTTAATTCATAAATAATGAGAATTTCTAATCACTTGATGTTAATTAGGCTGCACTTGTTGTTACCAGGACTATTTTCATGCAATAACCTTGAAATTAACCTTTGATTCTTTCTTAATAACTATATTCATTATGAAAAAAATGCCCATGGACCATCTATAAGATGAATTCATTCAATTTAACAAACAATGGAGTCCTTGATTTTGAATTGCATTTCTTATAGATATTAATTGTTGAATTCAAAAATAGAGAGTTCCTCGCATCATTTTGGGCTAGCATGTTTCCTCTTTTGATTCCAAACACACTTTTTGATACATTGAGCATTAAATATAACACATGTGGCTAAACAACCTAGTATATTAATTGAATCAAACATGTATAAACATCAATAAAACTCCAAATCTATTTAAATCTATTTAAATCCATCATCTAAAGGTGCCATTCATCACGGTTTCCATTTCGTCCAAATGTTAACTGGTTTAATTCCTAAATAATGAGAATTTCTAATCACCTTCTGTTAATTAGGCTCCTCTTGTTGTTACCAGGACTATTTTTCATGCAATAACCTTGAAATTAACTTTTGATTCTTTCTTAATAACTATATTCATTATGAAAAAAATGCCCATAGACCATCTATAAGATGAATTCATTCAATTTAACAAACAATGGAGTCCTTGATTTTGAATTGCATTTCTTATAGATATTAATTGTTGAATTCAAAAATAAAGAGTTCCTCGCATCTTTTTTGGTTAGCAAGATTCCTCTGTTGATTCCAAACACACTTTTTCATACATTGATCATGAAATATAACACATGTGGCAAAACAACCTAGTATATAAATTGAATCAAACATGTATAAACATCAATAAAACTCAAAATCTATTTAAATCCATCATCTAAAGGTGTCATTCTTCATGGTTTGCATTTCGTACAAATGTTAACTGGTTTAATTCCTAAATAATGAGAATTTCTAATCATGTCGTGTTAATTAGGCTCCTCTTGTTGTTACCAGGACTATTTTTCATGCAATAATCTTGAAATTATCTTTTGTTTCTTTCATGATAAATATTTTCATTTTGACAAAAATGCCCGTGGACCATCAATTACATGAATTCATTCAATTTAACAAATAATGGAGTTCTTTATTTTGAATTGCATTTCTTATTGATATTAATTATAGAATACAAAAATAGAGAGTTCCTCCCATCATTTTTGTCAAGCAAGCCTCCTCTTTTGATTCCAAAACACAATTTTTGACACATTTACCATGAAATATAACACATGTGGCTAAACAACCTAGTATATTAATTGAATCAAACATTTATAAACATCAATTAAACTCCAAATCTATTTAAATCCGTCATCTAAAGGTGCCATTCATCATGGTTTGCATTTCGTACAAATTTTAACTGGTTTAATTCCTAAATAATGAGAATTTCTATTCACCTAGTGTTAATTAGGCTCCTCTTGTTGTTACCAGGACTATTTTTCATGCAATAACCTTGAAATTAACTTTTGTTTCTTTCCTAATAACTATATTGATTATGAAAAATATGCACGTGGACCATCAATTACATGAATTCATTCAATTTAACAAACAACGGAGTCGTTGATTTTGAATTGCATTTCTTATTGATATTAGTTGTTGAATTCAAAAATAGAGAGTTCCTCGCATCATTTTTCGTTAACAAGGCTACTCTTTTGATTCCAAAGCCACTTTTTGATACACTGATAATGAAATATAACACATGTGGTTAAACAACCTAGTATATTAATTGAATCAAATAAGCATAAACACCATTAAAAATCCAAATCAATATAAATCCATCAACCAAAGGTGCCATTCATCACGGTTTCCATTTCGTCCAAATGTTAACTGGTTTAATTCCTAAATAATGAGAATTTCTAATCACCTCGTATTAATTCGGCTCCTCTTGTTGTTACCAGGACTATTGTTCATGCAATAACCTTGAAATTAACTTTTGTTTCGTTCCTAATAACTATATTCATTATGAAAAATATGCACGTGGACCATCAATTACATTAATTCATTCAATTTAACAAACAATGGAGTCGTTGATTTTGAATTGCATTTCTTATTGATATTAATTGTTGAATTTCAAAAATAGAGAGTTCCTCACATCATTTTTCGGTTAACAAGGCTCCTTTCTTGATTCCAAAGCCACTTTTTGATACATTGATTAGGAAATATAACACATGTGGTTAAACAAACTAGTATAAGAATTGAGTCAAACAAGCATAAACACCAATAAAAAATCCAAATCTATTTAAATCCATCAGCCAATGGTGACATTCATCACGGTTTGCATTTCGCACAAAAGTTAACTGGTTTAATTCCTAGGCAATGAGAATTTCTAATCACCTCATGTTAATTAGGCTCCTCTTGTTGTTACCCGGACTATTTTTCATGCAATAGCCTTGAAATTAACTTTTGATTCTTTCTTAATAACTATATTGATTATGAAAAGAATGCCCATGGACCATCTATAAGATGAATTCATTCAATTTAACAAACAATGGAGTCCATGATTTTGAATTGCATTTCTTATAGATATTAATTGTTGAATTCAAAAATAGAGAGTTCGTCGCATCATTTTTGGTTAGCAAGTTTTCTCTTTTGATTTCAAACACACTTTTTCATACATTGAGCATGAAATATAACACATGTGGCTACACAACCTAGTATATTAATTGAATCAAACATGTATAAACATCAATAAAACTTCAAATCTCTTTAAATCCATCATCTAAAGGTGCCATTCTTCATGGTTTGCATTTCGTGCAAATGTTAACTGGTTTAATTCCTAAATAATGAGAATTTCTAATCACCTCGTATTAATTCGGCTCCTCTTGTTGTTACCAGGACTATTTTTCATGCAATAACCTTGAAATTAACTTTTGTTTCTTTCCTAATAACTATATTCATTATGAAAAATATGCACGTGGACCATCAATTACATGAATTCATTCAATTTAACAAACAATGGAGTCGTTGATTTTGAATTGCATTTCTTATTGATATTAATTGTTGAATTCAAAAATAGAGAGTTCCTCGCATCATTTTCGGTTAACAAGGCTCCTCTTTTGATTCCAAAGCCACATTTTGATACATTGATAAGAAAATATAACACATGTGGTTAAACAACCTAGTATATTAATTGAATCAAATAAGCATAAACACCAATAAAAATCAAAATCTATTTAAATCCATCAGCCAAAGGTGCCATTCATCACGGTTTGCATTTCGCAGAAAAGTTAACTGGTTTAATTCCTAAATAATGTGAATTTCTAATCACCTCATGTTAATTAGGTTTCTCTTGTTGTTACCAGGACTATTTTTCATGCAATAACCTTGAAATTAACTTTTGTTTCTTTCCTAATTACTATATTCATTATGAAAAATATGCACGTGGACCATCAATTACATGAATTCATTCAATTTAACAAACAATGGAGTCATTGATTTTGAATTGCATTTCTTATTGATATTAATTGTTGAATTCAAAAATAAAGAGTTCCTCGCATCATTTTCGGTTAACAAGGCTCCTCTTTTGATTCCAAAGCCACATTTTGATACATTGATCAAGAAATATAACACATGTGTTAAACAACCTAGTATATTAATTGAATCAAACAAGCATAAACACCAATAAAAATCCAAATCTATTTAAATCCATTTGCCAAAGGTGCCATTCATCATGGTTTGCATTTCGCACAAAAGTTAACTGGTTTAATTCCTAAATAATGTGAATTTCTAATCACTTCATGTTAATTAGGTTTCTCTTTTTGTTACCCGGACTATTTTTCATGCAATAACCTTGAAATTAACTTTTGATTCATTCTTAATAACTATATTCATTATGAAAAAAATGCCCAGGGACCATCTATAAGATGAATTCATTCAATTTAACAAACAATGGAGTCCTTGATTTTGAATTGAATTTCTTATAGATATTAATTGTAGAATTCAAAAATAGAGAGTTCCTCGCATCATTTTTGGTTAGCAAGTTTCCTCTTTTGATTCCAAACACACTTTTTTTGATACATTGAGCATGAAAATATAACACATGTGGCTAAACAACCTAGTATATTAATTGAATCAAACATGTATAAACATCAATAAAACTCCAAATCTATTTAAATCCATCATCGAAAGGTGCCATTCATCACGGTTTCCATTTTGTCCAAATGTTAACTGGTTTAATTCCTAAATAATGAGAATTTCTAATCACCTCCTGTTAATTAGGCTCCTCTTGTTGTTACCAGGACTATTTTTCATGCAATAACCTTGAAATTAACTTTTCATTCTTTTTCTTAATAACTATATTCATTATGAAAAAAAATGCCCATAGACCATCTATAAGATGAATTCATTCAATTTAACAAACAATGGAGTCCTTGATTTTGAATTGCATTTCTTATAGATATTAATTGTTGAATTCAAAAATAGAGAGTTTCCTCGCATCTTTTTTGGTTAGCAAGATTCCTCTTTTGATTCCAAACACACTTTTTGATACATTGATCTTGAAAATATAACACATGTGGCAAAAACAACCTAGTATATTAATTGAATCAAACATGTATAAACATCAATAAAACTCCAAATCTATTTAAATCCATCATCTAAAGGTGCCATTCTTCATGGTTTGCATTTCGTACAAATGTTAACTGGTTGAATTCCTAAATAATGAGAATTTCTAATCACCTCGTATTAATTAGGCTACTCTTGTTGTTACCAGGACTATTTTTCATGCAATAACCTTGCAAATTAACTTTTGTTTCTTTCCTAATAACTATATATATTATGAAAAATATGCACGTGGACCATCAATTACATGAATTCATTCAATTTAACAAACAATGGAGTCGTTGATTTTGAATTGCATTTCTTATTGATATTAATTGTTGAATTCAAAAATAGAGAGTTCCTCGCATCATTTTTGGTTAGCAAGTTTCCTCTTTTGATTCCAAACACACTTTTTGATACATTGAGCATGAAATATAACACATGTGGCTAAACAACCTAGTATATTAATTGAATCAAACATGTATAAACATCAATAAAACTTCAAATCTATTTAAATCCATCATCTAAAGGTGCCATTCTTCATTGTTTGCATTTCGTACAAATGTTAACTGGTTTAATTCCTAAATAATGAAAATTTCTAATCACCTCGTATTAATTAGGCTCCTCTTGTTGTTACCAGGACTATTTTTCATGCAATAACCTTGAAATTAACTTTTGTTTCTTTCCTAATAACTATATTCATTATGAAAAATATGCAGGTGGACCATCAATTACAAGAATTCATTCAATTTAACAAACAATGGAGTCGTTGATTTTGAATTGCATTTCTTATAGATATTAATTTTTGAATTCAAAAATAGGGAGTTCCTCGCATCATTTTTGCTTAACAAGGCTCCTTTCTTGATTCCAATGCCACTTTTTGATACATTGATCAGGAAATATAACACATGTGGTTAAACAACCTAGTATATTAATTGAATCAAACAAGCATGAACACCAATAAAAATCCAAATCTATTTAAATCCATTAGCCAAAGGTGACATTCATCACGGTTTGCATTTCGCACAAAGGTTAACTTTTTTAATTCCTAGACAATGAGAATTTCTAATCACCTCATGTTAATTAGGCTCCTCTTGTTGTTACCCAGACTATTTTTCATGCAATAGCCTTGAAATTAACTTTTGATTCTTTCTTCATAACTATATTCATTATGAAAAAAATGCCCACGGACCATCTATAAGATGAATTCATTTACTTTAACAAACAATGGAGTCCTAGATTTTGAATTGCATTTCTTATAGATATTAATTGTTGAATTCAAAAAATAGAGAGTTCCTCGCATCATTTTCGGTTAACAAGGCTCCTCTTTTGATTCCAAAGCCACATTTTGATACATTGATCAAGAAATATAACACATGTGTTAAACAACCTAGTATATTAATTGAATCAAACAAGCATAAAACACCAATAAAAATCCAAATCTATTTAAATCCATTTGCCAAAGGTGCCATTCATCATGGTTTGCATTTCGCACAAAAGTTAACTGGTTTTAATTCCTAAATAATGTGAATTTCTAATCACTTCATGTTAATTAGGCTCCTCTTTTTGTTACCCGGACTACTATTTTTTCATGCAATAACCTTGAAATTAACTTTTGATTCATTCTTAATAACTATATTCATTATGAAAAAAAAATGCCCAGGGACCATCTATATAAGATGAATTCATTCAATTTAACAAACAATGGAGTCCTTGATTTTGAATTGCATTTCTTATAGATATTAATTGTTGAATTCAAAAAATAGAGAGTTCCTCGCATCATTTTTGGTTAGCAAGTTTTCCTCTTTTGATTCCAAACACACTTTTTGATACATTGAGCATGAAATATAACACATGTGGCTAAACAACCTAGTATATTAATTGAATCAAACATGTATAAACATCAAATAAAACTCCAAATCTATTTAAATCCATCATCCAAAGGTGCCATTCATCACGGTTTCCATTTTGTCCAAATGTTAACTGGTTTAATTCCTAAATAATGAGAATTTCTAATCACCCTCTCCTGTTAATTAGGCTCCTCTTGTTGTTACCAGGACTATTTTTCATGCAATAACCTTGAAATTAACTTTTCATTCTTTCTTAATAACTATATTCATTATGAAAAAAATGCCCATAGACCATCTATAAGATGAATTCATTCAATTTAACAAACAATGGAGTCCTTGATTTTGAATTGCATTTCTTATAGATATTAATTATTGAATTCAAAAATAGAGAGTTCCTCGCATCTTTTTTGGTTAGCAAGATTCCTCTTTTGATTCCAAACACACTTTTTGATACATTGATCTTGAAATATAACACATGTGGCAAAACAACCTAGTATATTAATTGAATCAAACATGTATAAACATCAATAAAACTCCAAATCTATTTAAATCCATCATCTAAAGGTGCCATTCTTCATGGTTTGCATTTCGTACAAATGTTAACTGGTTGAATTCCTAAATAATGAGAATTTCTAATCACCTCGTATTAATTAGGCTACTCTTGTTGTTACCCAGGACTATTTTTCATGCAATAACCTTGAAATTAACTTTTGTTTCTTTCCTAATAACTATATATATTATGAAAAAATATGCACGTGGACCATCAATTACATGAATTCATTCAATTTAACAAACAATGGAGTCGTTGATTTTGAATTGCATTTCTTATTGATATTAATTGTTGAATTCAAAACTAGAGAGTTCCTCGCATCGTTTTTTGGTTAGCAAGTTTCCTCTTTTGATTCCAAACACACTTTTTGATATCTTGAGCATGAAATAGAACACATGTGGCTAAACAACCTAGTATATTAATTGAATCAAACATGTATAAACATCAATAAAACTTCAAATCTATTTAAATCCATCATCTAAAGGTGCCATTCTTCATTGTTTGCATTTCGTACAAATGTTAACTGGTTTAATTCCTAAATAATGAAAATTTCTAATCACCTCGTATTAATTAGGCTCCTCTTGTTGTTACCAGGACTATTTTTCATGCAATAACCTTGAAATTAACTTTTGTTTCTTTCCTAATAACTATATTCATTATGAAAAATATGCAGGTGGACCATCAATTACAAGAATTCATTCAATTTAACAAACAATGGAGTCGTTGATTTTGAATTGCATTTCTTATAGATATTAATTTTTGAATTCAAAAAATAGGGAGTTCCTCGCATCATTTTTGCTTAACAAGGCTCCTTTCTTGATTCCAATGCCACTTTTTGATACATTGATCAGGAAATATAACACATGTGGTTAAACAACCTAGTATATTAATTGAATCAAACAAGCATGAACACCAATAAAAATCCAAATCTATTTAAATCCATTAGCCAAAGGTGACATTCATCACGGTTTGCATTTCGCACAAAGGTTAACTTTTTTAATTCCTAGACAATGAGAATTTCTAATCACCTCATGTTAATTAGGCTCCTCTTGTTGTTACCCAGACTATTTTTCATGCAATAGCCTTGAAATTAACTTTTGATTCTTTCTTCATAACTATATATTCATTATGAAAAAAATGCCCACGGACCATCTATAAGATGAATTCATTTACTTTAACAAACAATGGAGTCCTAGATTTTGAATTGCATTTCTTATAGATATTAATTGTTGAATTCAAAAATAGAGAGTTCCTCGCATCATTTTCGGTTAACAAGGCTCCTCTTTTGATTCCAAAGCCACATTTTGATACATTGATCAAGAAATATAACACATGTGTTAAACAACCTAGTATATTAATTGAATCAAACAAGCATAAACACCAATAAAAATCCAAATCTATTTAAATCCATTTGCCAAAGGTGCCATTCATCATGGTTTGCATTTCGCACAAAAGTTAACTGGTTTAATTCCTAAATAATGTGAATTTCTAATCACTTCATGTTAATTAGGCTCCTCTTTTTGTTACCCGGACTATTTTTCATGCAAATAACCTTGAAAATTAACTTTTGATTCATTCTTAATAACTATATTCATTATGAAAAAAAATGCCCAGGGACCATCTATAAGATGAATTCATTCAATTTAACAAACAATGGAGTCCTTGATTTTGAATTGCATTTCTTATAGATATTAATTGTTGAATTCAAAAATAGAGAGTTCCTCGCATCATTTTTGGTTAGCAAGTTTCCTCTTTTGATTCCAAAACACACTTTTTGATACATTGAGCATGAAATATAAACACATGTGGCTAAACAACCTAGTATATATTAATTGAATCAAACATGTATAAACATCAATAAAACTCCAAATCTATTTAAATCCATCATCCAAAGGTGCCATTCATCACGGTTTCCATTTTGTCCAAATGTTAACTGGTTTAATTCCTAAATAATGAGAATTTCTAATCACCTCCTGTTAATTAGGCTCCTCTTGTTGTTACCAGGACTATTTTTCATGCAATAACCTTGAAATTAACTTTTCATTCTTTCTTAATAACTATATTCATTATGAAAAAAATGCCCATAGACCATCTATAAGATGAATTCATTCAATTTAACAAACAATGGAGTCCTTGATTTTGAATTGCATTTCTTATAGATATTAATTATTGAATTCAAAAATAGAGAGTTCCTCGCATCTTTTTTGGTTAGCAAGATTCCTCTTTTGATTCCAAACACACTTTTTGATACATTGATCTTGAAATATAACACATGTGGCAAAACAACCTAGTATATTAATTGAATCAAACATGTATAAACATCAATAAAACTCCAAATCTATTTAAATCCATCATCTAAAGGTGCCATTCTTCATGGTTTGCATTTCGTACAAATGTTAACTGGTTGAATTCCTAAATAATGAGAATTTCTAATCACCTCGTATTAATTAGGCTACTCTTGTTGTTACCAGGACTATTTTTCATGCAATAACCTTGAAATTAACTTTTGTTTCTTTCCTAATAACTATATATATTATGAAAAATATGCACGTGGACCATCAATTACATGAATTCATTCAATTTAACAAACAATGGAGTCGTTGATTTTGAATTGCATTTCTTATTGATATTAATTGTTGAATTCAAAACTAGAGAGTTCCTCGCATCGTTTTTGGTTAGCAAGTTTCCTCTTTTGATTCCAAACACACTTTTTGATATCTTGAGCATGAAATAGAACACATGTGGCTAAACAACCTAGTATATTAATTGAATCAAACATGTATAAACATCAATAAAACTTCAAATCTATTTAAATCCATCATCTAAAGGTGCCATTCTTCATTGTTTGCATTTCGTACAAAATGTTAACTGGTTTTAATTCCTAAATAATGAAAATTTCTAATCACCTCGTATTAATTAGGCTCCTCTTGTTGTTACCAGGACTATTTTTCATGCAATAACCTTGAAATTAACTTTTGTTTCTTTCCTAATAACTATATTCATTATGAAAAAAAAATATGCAGGTGGACCATCAATTACAAGAATTCATTCAATTTAACAAACAATGGAGTCGTTGATTTTGAATTGCATTTCTTATAGATATTAATTTTTGAATTCAAAAATAGGGGGTTCCTCGCATCATCATTTTTGCTTAACAAGGCTCCTTTCTTGATTCCAATGCCACTTTTTGATACATTGATCAGGAAATATAACACATGTGGTTAAACAACCTAGTATATTAATTGAATCAAACAAGCATGAACACCAATAAAAATCCAAATCTATTTAAATCCATTAGCCAAAGGTGACATTCATCACGGTTTGCATTTCGCACAAAGGTTAACTTTTTTAATTCCTAGACAATGAGAATTTCTAATCACCTCATGTTAATTAGGCTCCTCTTGTTGTTACCCAGACTATTTTTCATGCAATAGCCTTGAAATTAACTTTTGATTCTTTCTTCATAACTATATTCATTATGAAAAAAATGCCCACGGACCATCTATAAGATGAATTCATTTACTTTAACAAACAATGGAGTCCTAGATTTTGAATTGCATTTCTTATAGATATTAATTGTTGAATTCAAAAATAGAGAGTTCCTCGCATCATTTTCGGTTAACAAGGCTCCTCTTTTGATTCCAAAGCCACATTTTGATACATTGATCAAGAAATATAACACATGTGTTAAACAACCTAGTATATTAATTGAATCAAACAAGCATAAACACCAATAAAAATCCAAATCTATTTAAATCCATTTGCCAAAGGTGCCATTCATCATGGTTTGCATTTCGCACAAAAGTTAACTGGTTTAATTCCTAAATAATGTGAATTTCTAATCACTTCATGTTAATTAGGCTCCTCTTTTTGTTACCCGGACTATTTTTCATGCAATAACCTTGAAATTAACTTTTGATTCATTCTTAATAACTATATTCATTATGAAAAAAATGCCCAGGGACCATCTATAAGATGAATTCATTCAATTTAACAAACAATGGAGTCCTTGATTTTGAATTGCATTTCTTATAGATATTAATTGTTGAATTCAAAAATAGAGAGTTCCTCGCATCATTTTTGGTTAGCAAGTTTCCTCTTTTGATTCCAAACACACTTTTTGATACATTGAGCATGAAATATAACACATGTGGCTAAACAACCTAGTATATTAATTGAATCAAACATGTATAAACATCAATAAAACTCCAAATCTATTTAAATCCATCATCCAAAGGTGCCATTCATCACGGTTTCCATTTTGTCCAAATGTTAACTGGTTTAATTCCTAAATAATGAGAATTTCTAATCACCTCCTGTTAATTAGGCTCCTCTTGTTGTTACCAGGACTATTTTTCATGCAATAACCTTGAAATTAACTTTTCATTCTTTCTTAATAACTATATTCATTATGAAAAAAATGCCCATAGACCATCTATAAGATGAATTCATTCAATTTAACAAACAATGGAGTCCTTGATTTTGAATTGCATTTCTTATAGATATTAATTATTGAATTCAAAAATAGAGAGTTCCTCGCATCTTTTTTGGTTAGCAAGATTCCTCTTTTGATTCCAAACACACTTTTTGATACATTGATCTTGAAATATAACACATGTGGCAAAACAACCTAGTATATTAATTGAATCAAACATGTATAAACATCAATAAAAACTCCAAATCTATTTTAAATCCATCATCTAAAGGTGCCATTCTTCATGGTTTGCATTTCGTACAAATGTTAACTGTTGTTGAATTCCTAAATAATGAGAATTTCTAATCACCTCGTATTAATTAGGCTACTCTTGTTGTTTACCAGGACTATTTTTTCATGCAATAACCTTGAAATTAACTTTTGTTTCTTTCCTAATAACTATATATATTATGAAAAATATGCACGTGGACCATCAATTACATGAATTCATTCAATTTAACAAACAATGGAGTCGTTGATTTTGAATTGCATTTCTTATTGATATTAATTGTTGAATTCAAAACTAGAGAGTTCCTCGCATCGTTTTTGGTTAGCAAGTTTCCTCTTTTGATTCCAAACACACTTTTTGATATCTTGAGCATGAAATAGAACACATGTGGCTAAACAACCTAGTATATTAATTGAATCAAACATGTATAAACATCAATAAAACTTCAAATCTATTTAAATCCATCATCTAAAGGTGCCATTCTTCATTGTTTGCATTTCGTACAAATGTTAACTTTTTTAATTCCTAGACAATGAGAATTTCTAATCACCTCATGTTAATTAGGCTCCTCTTGTTGTTACCCAGACTATTTTTCATGCAATAGCCTTGAAATTAACTTTTGATTCTTTCTTCATAACTATATTCATTATGAAAAAAATGCCCACGGACCATCTATAAGATGAATTCATTTACTTTAACAAACAATGGAGTCCTAGATTTTGAATTGCATTTCTTATTGATATTAATTGTTGAATTCAAAAATAGAGAGTTCCTCGCATCATTTTCGGTTAACAAGGCTCCTCTTTTGATTCCAAAGCCACATTTTGATACATTGATCAAGAAATATAACACATGTGTTAAACAACCTAGTATATTAATTGAATCAAACAAGCATAAACACCAATAAAAATCCAAATCTATTTAAATCCATTTGCCAAAGGTGCCATTCATCATGGTTTGCATTTCGCACAAAAGTTAACTGGTTTAATTCCTAAATAATGTGAATTTCTAATCACTTCATGTTAATTAGGCTCCTCTTTTTGTTACCCGGACTATTTTTCATGCAATAACCTTGAAATTAACTTTTGATTCATTCTTAATAACTATATTCATTATGAAAAAAATGCCCAGGGACCATCTATAAGATGAATTCATTCAATTTAACAAACAATGGAGTCCTTGATTTTGAATTACATTTCTTATAGATATTAATTGTTGAATTCAAAAATAGAGAGTTCCTCGCATCATTTTTGGTTAGCAAGTTTCCTCTTTTGATTCCAAACACACTTTTTGATACATTGAGCATGAAATATAACACATGTGGCTAAACAACCTAGTATATTAATTGAATCAAACATTTATAAACATCAATAAAACTTCAAATCTATTTAAATCCATCATCTAAAGGTGCCATTCTTCATGGTTTACATTTCGTACAAATGTTAACTGGCTTAATTCCTAAATAAAGATAATTTCTAATCACCTCGTATTAATTAGGCTTCTCTTGTTGTTACCAGGACTATTTTTCATGCAATAACCTTGAAATTAACTTTTGTTTCTTTCCTAATAACTATATTCATTATGAAAAATATGCACGTGGACCATCAATTACATGAATTCATTCAATTTAACAAACAATGGAGTCGTTGATTTTGAATTGCATTTCTTATTGATATTAATTGTTGAACTCAAAAATAGAGAGTTCCTCGCATCATTTTCGGTTAACAAGGCTCCTCTTTTGATTCCAAAGCCACATTTTGATACATTGATCAGAAAATATAACACATGTGGTTAAACAACCTAGTATATTAATTGAATCAAACAAGCATAAACACCAATAAAAATCAAAATCTATTTAAATCCATCAGGCAAAGGTGCCATTCATCACGGTTTGCATTTCGCAGAAAAGTTAACTGGTTTAATTCCTAAATAATGTGAATTTCTAATCACCTCATGTTAATTAGGTTTCTCTTGTTGTTACCAGGACTATTTTTCATGCAATAACCTTGAAATTAACTTTTGTTTCTTTCCAAATTACTATATTCATTATGAAAAATATGCACGTGGACCATCAATTACATGAATTCATTCAATTTAACAAACAATGGAGTCATTGATTTGAATTGCATTTCTTATTGATATTAATTGTTGAATTAAAAAATAAAGAGTTCCTCGCATCATTTTCGGTTAACAAGGCTCCTCTTTTGATTCCAAAGCCACATTTTGATACATTGATCAAGAAATATAACACATGTGTTAAACAACCTAGTATATTAATTGAATCAAACAAGCATAAACACCAATAAAAATCCAAATCTATTTAAATCCATTTGCCAAAGGTGCCATTCATCATGGTTTGCATTTCGCACAAAAGTTAACTGGTTTAATTCCTAAATAATGTGAATTTCTAATCACTTCATGTTAATTAGGCTCCTCTTTTTGTTACCCGGACTATTTTTCATGCAATAACCTTGAAATTAACTTTTGATTCATTCTTAATAACTATATTCATTATGAAAAAAATGCCCAGGGACCATCTATAAGATGAATTCATTCAATTTAACAAACAATGGAGTCCTTCATTTTGAATTGAATTTCTTATAGATATTAATTGTTGAATTCAAAAATAGAGAGTTCCTCGCATCATTTTTGGTTAGCAAGTTTCCTCTTTTGATTCCAAACACACTTTTTGATGCATTGAGCATGAAATATAAACACATGTGGCTAAACAACCTAGTATATTAATTGAATCAAACATGTATAAACATCAATAAAACTTCAAATCTCTTTAAATCCATCATCTAAAGGTGCCATTCTTCATGGTTTGCATTTTGTACAAATGTTAACTGGTTTAATTCATAAATAATGAGAATTTCTAATCACCTCGTATTAATTCGGCTCCTCTTGTTGTTACCAGGACTATTTTTCATGCAATAACCTTGAAATTAACTTTTGTTTCTTCCTAATAACTATATTCATTATGAAAAATATGCACGTGGACCATCAATTACATTAATTCATTCAATTTAACAAACAATCGAGTCGTTGATTTTGAATTGCATTTCTTATTGATATTAATTGTTGAATTCAAAAATAGAGAGTTCCTCACATCATTTTCGGTTAACAAGGCTCCTTTCTTGATTCCAAAGCCACTTTTTGATACATTGATTAGGAAATATAACACATGTGGTTAAACAAACTAGTATAAGAATTGAGTCAAACAAGCATAAACACCAATAAAAATCCAAATCTATTTAAATCCATCAGCCAATGGTGACATTCATCACGGTTTGCATTTCGCACAAAAGTTAACTGGTTTAATTCCTAGACAATGAGAATTTCTAATCACCTCATGTTAATTAGGCTCCTCTTGTTGTTACTCGGACTATTTTTCATGCAATAGCCTTGAAATTAACTTTTGATTCTTTCTTAATAACCATATTCATCATGAAAAGAATGCCCATGGACCATCTATAAGATGAATTCATTCAATTTAACAAACAATGGAGTCCTTGATTTTGAATTGCATTTCTTATAGATATTAGTTATTGAATTCAAAAATAGAGAGTTCCTCGCATCATTTTTGGTTAGCAAGTTTTCTCTTTTGATTCCAAACACACTTTTTCATACATTGAGCATGAAATATAACACATGTGGCTACACAACCTAGTATATTAATTGAATCAAACATGTATAAACATCAATAAAACTTCAAATCTATTTAAATCCATCATCTAAAGGTGCCATTCTTCATGGTTTACATTTCGTACAAATGTTAACTGGTTTAATTCCTAAATAATGAGAATTTCTAATCACCTCGTATTAATTAGGCTCCTCTTGTTGTTACTAGGACTATTTTTCATGCAATAACCTTGAAATTAACTTTTGTTTCTTTCCTAATAACTATATTCATTATGAAAAATATGCACGTGGACCATCAATTACATGAATTCATTCAATTTAACAAACAATGGAGTCGTTGATTTTGAATTGCATTTCTTATTGATATTAATTGTTGAATTCAAAAATAGAGAGTTCCTCGCATCATTTTCGGTTAACAAGGCTCCTCTTTTGATTCCAAAGCCACATTTTGATACATTGATCAGAAAATATAACACATGTGGTTAAACAACCTAGTATATTAATTGAATCAAACAAGCATAAACACCAATAAAAATCAAAATCTATTTAAATCCATCAGGCAAAGGTGCCATTCATCACGGTTTGCATTTTACAGAAAAGTTAACTGGTTTAATTCCTAAATAATGTGAATTTCTAATCACCTCATGTTAATTAGGCTCCTCTTGTTGTTACCAGGACTATTTTTCATGCAATAACCTTGAAATTAACTTTTGTTTCTTTCCTAATTGCTATATTCATTATGAAAAATATGCACGTGGACCATCAATTACATGAATTCATTCAATTTAACAAACAATGGAGTCGTTGATTTTGAATTGCATTTCTTATTGATATTAATTGTTGAATTCAAAAATAAAGAGTTCCTCGCATCATTTTCGGTTAACAAGGCTCCTCTTTTGATTCCAAAGCCACATTTTGATACATTGATCAGGAAATATAACACATATGGTTAAACAACCTAGTATATTAATTGAGTCAAACAAGCATAAACACCAATAAAAATCAAAATCTATTTAAATCCATCATCTAAAGGTGCCATTCATCACGGTTTCCATTTCGTCCAAATGTTAACTGGTTTAATTCCTAAAAAATGTGAATTTCTAATCACCTCATGTTAATTAGGCTCCTCTTGTTGTTACCAGGACTATTTTTCATGTAATAACCTTGAAATTAACTTTTGTTTCTTTCCTAATAACTATATTGATTATGAAAAATATGCACGTGGACCATCAATTACATGAATTCATTCAATTTAACAAACAATGGAGTCGTTGATTTTGAATTGCATTTCTTATTGTTATTAATTGTTGATTTCAAAAATAGAGAGTTCCTCGCATCATTTTTGGTTAACAAGGCTCCTCTTTTGATTCCAAAGCCACTTTTTGATACACTGATAATGAAATATAACACGTGGTTAAACAACCTAGTATATTAATTGAATCAAACAAGCATAAACACCATTAAAAACCCAAATCTATATAAATCCATCAACCAAAGGTGCCATTCATCACGGTTTCCATTTCGTCCAAATGTTAACTGGTTTAATTCCTAAAATATGAGAATTTCTCATCACCTCATGTTAATTAGGCTCCTCTTGTTGTTACCAGGACTATTTTCCATGCAATAACCTTGAAATTAACTTTTGATTCTTTCTTAATAACTATATTCATTATGAAAAATATGCACGTGGACCATCAATTACATGAATTTATTCAATTTAACAAACAATGGAGTCGTTGATTTTGAATTGCATTTCTTATTGATATTAGTTTTTGAATTCAAAAATAGAGAGTTCCTCGCATCATTTTTGGTTAGCAAGTTTCCTCGTTTGATTCCAAACACACTTTTTGATACATTGAGCATGAAATATAACACATGTGCCTAAACAACCTAGTATATTAATTGAATCAAACATGTATAAACATCAATAAAACTCCAAATCTATTTAAATCCATCAACCAAAGGTGCCATTCATCACGGTTTGCATTTCGTACAGATGTTTAACTGGTTTAATTATTAAATAATGAGAATTTCTAATCACCTCATGTTAATTAGGCTCCTCTTGTTGTTACCCAGGACTATTTTCCATGCAATAACCTTGAAAAGAACTTTTTTGTTTCTCTCTTAATAACTATATTCATTATGAAAAAAATGCGCGTGGACCATCAATTACATGAATTCATTCAATTTAACAAACAATGCAGTCGTTGATTTTGAATTGCATTTCTTATTGATATTAGTTGTTGAATTCAAAAATAGAGAGTTCCTCGCATCATTTTTTTGGTTACCCAAGTTTACTCTTTTGATTCCAAACACACTTTTTGATACATTGAGCATGAAATATAACAGATGTGGCTAAACAACCTAGTATATTAATTGAATCAAACATGTATAAACATCAATAAAACTCCAAATCTATTTAAATCCATCATCTAAAGGTGCCATTCATCACGGTTTCCATTTCGTCCAAATGTTAACTGGTTTAATTCCTAAATAATGAGAATTTCTAATCACCTCCTGTTAATTAGGCTCCTCTTGTTGTTACCAGGACTATTTTTCATGCAATAACCTTGAAATTAACTTTTGATTCTTTCTTAATAACTATATTCATTATGAAAAAAATGCCCATAGACTATCTATAAGATGAATTCATTGAATTTAACAAACAATGGTGTCCTTGATTTTGAATTGCATTTCTTATAGATATTAATTGTTGAATTCAAAAATAGAGAGTTCCTCGCATCATTTTTGGTTAGCAAGTTTCCTCGTTTGATTCCAAACACACTTTTTGATACATTGAGCATGAAATATAACACATGTGGCTAAACAACCTAGTATATTAATTGAATCAAACATGTATAAACATCAATAAAACTCCAAATCTATTTAAATCCATCAACCAAAGGTGCCATTCATCACGGTTTGCATTTCGTACAGATGTTAACTGGTTTAATTATTAAATAATGAGAATTTCTAATCACCTCATGTTAATTAGGCTCCTCTTGTTGTTACCAGGACTATTTTCCATGCAATAACCTTGAAAAGAACTTTTGTTTCTCTCTTGATAACTATATTCATTATGAAAAAAATGCCCATGGACCATCAATTACATGAATTCATTCAATTTAACAAACAATGCAGTCGTTGATCTTGAATTGCATTTCTTATTGATATTAGTTGTTGAATTCAAAAATAGAGAGTTCCCCGCATCATTTTTGGTTTAGCAAGTTTACTCTTTTGATTCCAAACACACTTTTTTGATACATTGAGCATGAAATATAACAGATGTGGCTAAACAACCTAGTATATTAATTGAATCAAACATGTATAAACATCAATAAAACTCCAAATCTATTTAAATCCATCATCTAAAGGTGCCATTCATCACGGTTTCCATTTCGTCCAAATGTTAACTGGTTTAATTCCTAAATAATGAGAATTTCTAATCACCTTCTGTTAATTAGGCTCCTCTTGTTGTTACCAGGACTATTTTTCATGCAATAACCTTGAAATTAACTTTTGATTTCTTTCTTAATAACTATATTCATTATGAAAAAAAATGCCCATAGACCATCTATAAGATGAATTCATTGAATTTAACAAACAATGGAGTCCTTGATTTTGAATTGCATTTCTTATAGATATTAATTGTTGAATTCATTCAAAAATAGAGAGTTCCTCGCATCTTTTTTGGTTAGCAAGATTCCTCTTTTGATTCCAAACACACTTTTTGATACATTGATCATGAAATATAACACATGTGGCAAAACAACCTAGTATATTAATTGAATCAAACATGTATAAACATCAATAAAACTCCAAATCTATTTAAATCCATCATCTAAAGGTGCCATTCTTCATGGTTTGCATTTCGTACAAATGTTAACTGGTTTAATTCCTAAATAATGAGAATTTCTAATCATCTCGTGTTAATTAGGCTCCTCTTGTTGTTACCAGGACTATTTTTCATGCAATAATCTTGAAATTATCTTTTGTTTCTTTCATGATAAATATTTTCATTTTGACAAAAATGCCCGTGGACCATCAATTACATGAATTCATTCAATTTAACAAATAATGGAGTTCTTGATTTTGAATTGCATTTCTTATTGATATTAATTATAGAATACAAAAATAGAGAGTTCCTCCCATCATTTTTGTCAAGCAAGCCTCCTCTTTTGATTCCAAAACACAATTTTTGACACATTTACCATGAAATATAACACATGTGGCTAAACAACCTAGTATATTAATTGAATCAAACATTTATAAACTTCAATTAAACTCCAAATCTATTTAAATCCATCATCTAAAGGTGCCATTCATCACGGTTTCCATTTCGTCCAAATGTTTAACTGGTTTAATTCCTAAATAATGAGAATTTCTAATCACCTTCTATTAATTAGGCTCCTCTTGTTGTTACCAGGACTATTTTTCATGCAATAACCTTGAAATTAACTTTTGATTCTTTCTTAATAACTATATTCATTATGAAAAAAATGCCCATAGACCATCTATAAGATGAATTCATTCAATTTAACAAACAATGGAGTCCTTGATTTTGAATTGCATTTCTTATAGATATTAATTGTTGAATTCAAAAAAATAGAGAGTTCCTCGCATCTTTTTTGGTTAGCAAGATTCCTCTTTTGATTCCAAACACACACTTTTTGATACATTGATCATGAAATATAACACATGTGGCAAAACAACCTAGTATATTAATTGAATCAAACATGTATAAACATCAATAAAACTCCAAATCTATTTAAATCCATCATCTAAAGGTGCCATTCTTCATGGTTTGCATTTCGTACAAATGTTAACTGGTTTAATTCCTAAATAATGAGAATTTCTAACCACCTCGTGTTAATTAGGCTCCTCTTGTTGTTACCAGGACTATTTTTCATGCAATAATCTTGAAATTATCTTTTGTTTCTTTCATGATAAATATTTTCATTTTGACACAAAAATGCCCGTGGACCATCAATTACATGAATTCATTCAATTTAACAAATAATGGAGTTCTTGATTTTGAATTGCATTTCTTATTGATATTAATTATAGAATACAAAAATAGAGAGTTCCTCCCATCATTTTTGTCAAGCAAGCCTCCTCTTTTGATTCCAAAACACAATTTTTGACACATTTACCATGAAATATAACACATGTGGCTAAACAACCTAGTATATTAATTGAATCAAACATTTATAAACATCAATTAAACTCCAAATCTATTTAAATCCATCATCTAAAGGTGCCATTCATCACGGTTTCCATTTCGTCCAAATGTTAACTAGTTTAATTCCTAAATAATGAGAATTTCTAATCACCTTCTATTAATTAGGCTACTCTTGTTGTTACCAGGACTATTTTTCATGCAATAACCTTGAAATTAACTTTTGATTCTTTCTTAATAACTATATTCATTATGAAAAAAATGCCCATAGAGCATCTATAAGATGAATTCATTCAATTTAACAAACAATGGAGTCCTTGATTTTGAATTGCATTTCTTATAGATATTAATTGTTGAATTCAAAAATAGAGAGTTCCTCGCATCTTTTTTGGTTAGCAAGATTCCTCTTTTGATTCCAAACACACTTTTTGATACATTGATCATGAAATATAACACATGTGGCAAAACAACCTAGTATATTAATTGAATCAAACATGTATAAACATCAATAAAACTCCAAATCTATTTAAATCCATCATCTAAAGGTGCCATTCTTCATGGTTTGCATTTCGTACAAATGTTAACTGGTTTAATTCCTAAATAATGAGAATTTCTAATCATCTCGTGTTAATTAGGCTCCTCTTGTTGTTACCAGGACTATTTTTCATGCAATAATCTTGAAATTATCTTTTGTTTCTTTCATGATAAATATTTTCATTTTGAAGAAAATGCCCGTGGACCATCAATTACATGAATTCATTCAATTTAACAAACAATGCAGTCGTTGATTTTGAATTGCATTTCTTATTGATATTAGTTGTTGAATTCAAAAATAGAGAGTTCCTCGCATCATTTTTGGTTAGCAAGTTTACTCTTTTGATTCCAAACACACTTTTTGATACATTGAGCATGAAATATAACAGATGTGGCTAAACAACCTAGTATATTAATTGAATCAAACATGCATAAACATCAATAAAACTCCAAATCTATTTAAATCCATCATCTAAAGGTGCCATTCATCACGGTTTCCATTTCGTCCAAATGTTAACTGGTTTAATTCCTAAATAATGAGAATTTCTAATCACCTCCTGTTAATTAGGCTCCTCTTGTTGTTACCAGGACTATTTTTCATGCAATATCCTTGAAATTAACTTTTGATTTCTTTCTTAATAACTATATTCATTATGAAAAAAAAATGCCCATAGACCATCTATAAGATGAATTCATTGAATTTAACAAACAATGGAGTCCTTGATTTTGAATTGCATTTCTTATAGGTATTAATTGTTGAATTCAAAAATAGAGAGTTCCTCGCATCATTTTTGGTTAGCAAGTTTCCTCGTTTGATTCCAAACACACTTTTTGATACATTGAGCATGAAATATAACACATGTGGCTAAACAACCTAGTATATTAATTGAATCAAACATGTATAAACATCAATAAAACTCCAAATCTATTTAAATCCGTCATCTAAAGTTGGCATTCATCATGGTTTGCATTTCGTACAAATTTTAACTGGTTTAATTCCTAAATAATGAGAATTTCTAATCACCTCATGTTAATTAGGCTCCTCTTGTTATTACCAGGACTATTTTTCATGCAATAACCTTGAAATTAACTTTTGTTTCTTTCCTAATAACTATATTGATTATGAAAAATATGCACGTGGACCATCAATTACATGAATTTATTCAATTTAACAAACAATGGAGTCGTTGATTTTGAATTGCATTTCTTATTGATATTAGTTTTTGTATTCAAAAATAGAGAGTTCCTCGCATCATTTTTGGTTAGCAAGTTTCCTCGTTTGATTCCAAACACACTTTTTGATACATTGAGCATGAAATATAACACATGTGGCTAAACAACCTAGTATATTAATTGAATCAAACATGTATAAACATCAATAAAACTCCAAATCTATTTAAATCCATCAACCAAAGGTGCCATTCATCACGTTTTTGCATTTCGTACAGATGTTAACTGGTTTAATTATTATTAAATAATGAAAATTTCTAATCACCTCATGTTAATTAGGCTCCTCTTGTTGTTACCAGGACTATTTTTCATGCAATAATCTTGAAATTATCTTTTGTTTCTTTCATGATAAATATTTTCATTTTGACAAAAATGCCCGTGGACCATCAATTACATGAATTCATTCAATTTAACAAATAATGGAGTTCTTGATTTTGAATTGCATTTCTTATTGATATTAATTATAGAATACAAAAATAGAGAGTTCCTCCCATCATTTTTGTCAAGCAAGCCTCCTCTTTTGATTCCAAAACACAATTTTTGACACATTTACCATGAAATATAACACATGTGGCTAAACAACCTAGTATATTAATTGAATCAAACATTTATAAACTTCAATTAAACTCCAAATCTATTTAAATCCATCATCTAAAGGTGCCATTCATCACGGTTTCCATTTCGTCCAAATGTTAACTGGTTTAATTCCTAAATAATGAGAATTTCTAATCACCTTCTATTAATTAGGCTCCTCTTGTTGTTACCAGGACTATTTTTCATGCAATAACCTTGAAATTAACTTTTGATTCTTTCTTAATAACTATATTCATTATGAAAAAAATGCCCATAGACCATCTATAAGATGAATTCATTCAATTTAACAAACAATGGAGTCCTTGATTTTGAATTGCATTTCTTATAGATATTAATTGTTGAATTCAAAAATAGAGAGTTCCTCGCATCTTTTTTGGTTAGCAAGATTCCTCTTTTGATTCCAAACACACTTTTTGATACATTGATCATGAAATATAACACATGTGGCAAAACAACCTAGTATATTAATTGAATCAAACATGTATAAACATCAATAAAACTCCAAATCTATTTAAATCCATCATCTAAAGGTGCCATTCTTCATGGTTTGCATTTCGTACAAATGTTAACTGGTTTAATTCCTAAATAATGAGAATTTCTAACCACCTCGTGTTAATTAGGCTCCTCTTGTTGTTACCAGGACTATTTTTCATGCAATAATCTTGAAATTATCTTTTGTTTCTTTCATGATAAATATTTTCATTTTGACAAAAATGCCCGTGGACCATCAATTACATGAATTCATTCAATTTAACAAATAATGGAGTTCTTGATTTAGAATTGCATTTCTTATTGATATTAATTATAGAATACAAAAATAGAGAGTTCCTCCCATCATTTTTGTCAAGCAAGCCTCCTCTTTTGATTCCAAAACACACTTTTTGACACATTGAGCATGAAATATAACACATGTGGCTAAACAACCTAGTATATTAATTGAATCAAACATTTATAAACATCAATAAAACTCCAAATCTATTTAAATCCGTCATCTAAAGGTGCCATTCATCATGGTTTGCATTTCGCACAAATTTTAACTGGTTTAATTCCTAAATAATGAGAATTTCTAATCACCTAGTGTTAATTAGGCTCCTCTTGTTGTTACCAGGACTATTTTTCATGCAATAACCTTGAAATTAACTTTTGTTTCTTTCCTAATAACTATATTGATTATGAAAAATATGCACGTGGACCATCAATTACATGAATTCATTCAATTTAACAAACAATGGAGTCGTTGATTTTGAATTGCATTTCTTATTGATATTAGTTGTTGAATTCAAAAATAGAGAGTTCCTCGCATCATTTTTGGTTAACAAGGCTCCTCTTTTGATTCCAAAGCCACTTTTTGATACATTGATAATGAAATATAACACATGTAGTTAAACAACCTAGTATATTAATTGAATCAAACAAGCATAAACACCAATAAAAATCCAAATCTATAGAAATCCATCAACCAAAAGGTGCCATTCATCACGGTTTCCATTTCGTCCAAATGTTAACTGGTTTAATTCCTAAAAAATGAGAATTTCTCATCACCTCATGTTAATTAGGCTCCTCTTGTTGTTACCAGGACTATTTTCCATGCAATAACCTTGAAATTAACTTTTGATTCTTTTTTAATAACTATATTCATTATGAAAAATATGCACGTGGACCATCAATTACATGAATTTATTCAATTTAACAAACAATGGAGTCGTTGATTTTGAATTGCATTTCTTATTGATATTAGTTTTTGAATTCAAAAATAGAGAGTTCCTCGCATCATTTTTGGTTAGCAAGTTTCCTCGTTTGATTCCAAACACACTTTTCGATACATTGAGCATGAAATATACACATGTGGCTAAACAACCTAGTATATTAATTGAATCAAACATGTATAAACATCAATAAAACTCCAAATCTATTTAAATCCATCAACCAAAGGTGCCATTCATCACGGTTTGCATTTCGTACAGATGTTAACTGGTTTAATTATTAAATAATGAGAATTTCTAATCACCTCATGTTAATTAGGCTCCTCTTGTTGTTACCAGGACTATTTTCCATGCAATAACCTTGAAAAGAACTTTTGTTTCTCTCTTAATAACTATATTCATTATGAAAAAAATGCCCGTGGACCATCAATTACATGAATTCATTCAATTTAACAAACAATGCAGTCGTTGATTTTGAATTGCATTTCTTATTGATATTAGTTGTTGAATTCAAAAATAGAGAGTTCCTCGCATCATTTTTGGTTAGCAAGTTTACTCTTTTGATTCCAAACACACTTTTTGATACATTGAGCATGAAATATAACAGATGTGGCTAAACAACCTAGTATATTAATTGAATCAAACATGTATAAACATCAATAAAACTCCAAATCTATTTAAATCCATCATCTAAAGGTGCCATTCATCACGGTTTCCATTTCGTCCAAATGTTAACTGGTTTAATTCCTAAATAATGAGAATTTCTAATCACCTTCTGTTAATTAGGCTCCTCTTGTTGTTACCAGGACTATTTTTCATGCAATAACCTTGAAATTAACTTTTGATTCTTTCTTAATAACTATATTCATTATGAAAAAAATGCCCATAGACCATCTATAAGATGAATTCATTGAATTTAACAAACAATGGAGTCCTTGATTTTGAATTGCATTTCTTATAGATATTAATTGTTGAATTCAAAAATAGAGAGTTTCCTCGCATCTTTTTTGGTTAGCAAGATTCCTCTTTTGATTCAAAAACACACTTTTTGATACATTGATCATGAAATATAACACATGTGGCAAAACAACCTAGTATATTAATTGAATCAAACATGTATAAACATCAATAAAACTCCAAATCTATTTAAATCCATCATCTAAAGGTGCCATTCTTCATGGTTTGCATTTCGTACAAATGTTAACTGGTTTTTTAATTCCTAAATAATGAGAATTTCTAATCATCTCGTGTTAATTAGGCTCCTCTTGTTGTTACCAGGACTATTTTTCATGCAATAATCTTGAAATTATCTTTTGTTTCTTTCATGATAAAATATTTTCATTTTGACAAAAATGCCCGTGGACCATCAATTACATGAATTCATTCAATTTAACAAATAATGGAGTTCTTGATTTTGAATTGCATTTCTTATTGATATTAATTATAGAATACAAAAATAGAGAGTTCCTCCCATCATTTTTTTGTCAAGCAAGCCTCCTCTTTTGATTCCAAAACACAATTTTTTTGACACATTTACCATGAAATATAACACATGTGGCTAAACAACCTAGTATATTAATTGAATCAAACATTTATAAACTTCAATTAAAACTCCAAATCTATTTAAATCCATCATCTAAAGGTGCCATTCATCACGGTTTCCATTTCGTCCAAATGTTAACTGGTTTAATTCCTAAATAATGAGAATTTCTAATCACCTTCTATTAATTAGGCTCCTCTTGTTGTTACCAGGACTATTTTTCATGCAATAACCTTGAAATTAACTTTTGATTCTTTCTTAATAACTATATTCATTATGAAAAAAATGCCCATAGACCATCTATAAGATGAATTCATTCAATTTAACAAACAATGGAGTCCTTGATTTTGAATTGCATTTCTTATAGATATTAATTGTTGAATTCAAAAATAGAGAGTTCCTCGCATCTTTTTTGGTTAGCAAGATTCCTCTTTTGATTCCAAACACACTTTTTGATACATTGATCATGAAATATAACACATGTGGCAAAACAACCTAGTATATTAATTGAATCAAACATGTATAAACATCAATAAAACTCCAAATCTATTTAAATCCATCATCTAAAGGTGCCATTCTTCATGGTTTGCATTTCGTACAAATGTTAACTGGTTTAATTCCTAAATAATGAGAATTTTTCTAACCACCTCGTGTTAATTAGGCTCCTCTTGTTGTTACCAGGACTATTTTTCATGCAATAATCTTGAAATTATCTTTTGTTTCTTTCATGATAAATATTTTCATTTTGACAAAAATGCCCGTGGACCATCAATTACATGAATTCATTCAATTTAACAAATAATGGAGTTCTTGATTTTGAATTGCATTTCTTATTGATATTAATTATAGAATACAAAAATAGAGAGTTCCTCCCATCATTTTTGTCAAGCAAGCCTCCTCTTTTGATTCCAAAACACAATTTTTGACACATTTACCATGAAATATAACACATGTGGCTAAACAACCTAGTATATTAATTGAATCAAACATTTATAAACATCAATTAAACTCCAAATCTATTTAAATCCATCATCTAAAGGTGCCATTCATCACGGTTTCCATTTCGTCCAAATGTTAACTAGTTTAATTCCTAAATAATGAGAATTTCTAATCACCTTCTATTAATTAGGCTCCTCTTGTTGTTACCAGGACTATTTTTCATGCAATAACCTTGAAATTAACTTTTGATTCTTTCTTAATAACTATATTCATTATGAAAAAAATGCCCATAGAGCATCTATAAGATGAATTCATTCAATTTAACAAACAATGGAGTCCTTGATTTTGAATTGCATTTCTTATAGATATTAATTGTTGAATTCAAAAATAGAGAGTTCCTCGCATCTTTTTTGGTTAGCAAGATTCCTCTTTTGATTCCAAACACACTTTTTGATACATTGATCATGAAATATAACACATGTGGCAAAACAACCTAGTATATTAATTGAATCAAACATGTATAAACATCAATAAAACTCCAAATCTATTTAAATCCATCATCTAAAGGTGCCATTCTTCATGGTTTGCATTTCGTACAAATGTTAACTGGTTTAATTCCTAAATAATGAGAATTTCTAATCATCTCGTGTTAATTAGGCTCCTCTTGTTGTTACCAGGACTATTTTTCATGCAATAATCTTGAAATTATCTTTTGTTTCTTTCATGATAAATATTTTCATTTTGAAGAAAATGCCCGTGGACCATCAATTACATGAATTCATTCAATTTAACAAACAATGCAGTCGTTGATTTTGAATTGCATTTCTTATTGATATTAGTTGTTGAATTCAAAAATAGAGAGTTCCTCGCATCATTTTTGGTTAGCAAGTTTACTCTTTTGATTCCAAACACACTTTTTGATACATTGAGCATGAAATATAACAGATGTGGCTAAACAACCTAGTATATTAATTGAATCAAACATGCATAAACATCAATAAAACTCCAAATCTATTTAAATCCATCATCTAAAGGTGCCATTCATCACGGTTTCCATTTCGTCCAAATGTTAACTGGTTTAATTCCTAAATAATGAGAATTTCTAATCACCTCCTGTTAATTAGGCTCCTCTTGTTGTTACCAGGACTATTTTTCATGCAATATCCTTGAAATTAACTTTTGATTCTTTCTTAATAACTATATTCATTATGAAAAAAATGCCCATAGACCATCTATAAGATGAATTCATTGAATTTAACAAACAATGGTGTCCTTGATTTTGAATTGCATTTCTTATAGGTATTAATTGTTGAATTCAAAAATAGAGAGTTCCTCGCATCATTTTTGGTTAGCAAGTTTCCTCGTTTGATTCCAAACACACTTTTTGATACATTGAGCATGAAATATAACACATGTGGCTAAACAACCTAGTATATTAATTGAATCAAACATGTATAAACATCAATAAAACTCCAAATCTATTTAAATCCGTCATCTAAAGTTGGCATTCATCATGGTTTGCATTTCGTACAAATTTTAACTGGTTTAATTCCTAAATAATGAGAATTTCTAATCACCTCATGTTAATTAGGCTCCTCTTGTTATTACCAGGACTATTTTTCATGCAATAACCTTGAAATTAACTTTTGTTTCTTTCCTAATAACTATATTGATTATGAAAAATATGCACGTGGACCATCAATTACATGAATTTATTCAATTTAACAAACAATGGAGTCGTTGATTTTGAATTGCATTTCTTATTGATATTAGTTTTTGTATTCAAAAATAGAGAGTTCCTCGCATCATTTTTGGTTAGCAAGTTTCCTCGTTTGATTCCAAACACACTTTTTGATACATTGAGCATGAAATATAACACATGTGGCTAAACAACCTAGTATATTAATTGAATCAAACATGTATAAACATCAATAAAACTCCAAATCTATTTAAATCCATCAACCAAAGGTGCCATTCATCACGGTTTGCATTTCGTACAGATGTTAACTGGTTTAATTATTAAATAATGAGAATTTCTAATCACCTCATGTTAATTAGGCTCCTCTTGTTGTTACCAGGACTATTTTTCATGCAATAATCTTGAAATTATCTTTTGTTTCTTTCATGATAAATATTTTCATTTTGACAAAAATGCCCGTGGACCATCAATTACATGAATTCATTCAATTTAACAAATAATGGAGTTCTTGATTTTGAATTGCATTTCTTATTGATATTAATTATAGAATACAAAAATAGAGAGTTCCTCCCATCATTTTTGTCAAGCAAGCCTCCTCTTTTGATTCCAAAACACAATTTTTGACACATTTACCATGAAATATAACACATGTGGCTAAACAACCTAGTATATTAATTGAATCAAACATTTATAAACTTCAATTAAACTCCAAATCTATTTAAATCCATCATCTAAAGGTGCCATTCATCACGGTTTCCATTTCGTCCAAATGTTAACTGGTTTAATTCCTAAATAATGAGAATTTCTAATCACCTTCTATTAATTAGGCTCCTCTTGTTGTTACCAGGACTATTTTTCATGCAATAACCTTGAAATTAACTTTTGATTCTTTCTTAATAACTATATTCATTATGAAAAAAAAATGCCCATAGACCATCTATAAGATGAATTCATTCAATTTAACAAACAATGGAGTCCTTAATTTTGAATTGCATTTCTTATAGATATTAATTGTTGAATTCAAAAATAGAGAGTTCCTCGCATCTTTTTTGGTTAGCAAGATTCCTCTTTTGATTCCAAACACACTTTTTGATACATTGATCATGAAATATAACACATGTGGCAAAAAACAACCTAGTATATTAATTGAATCAAACATGTATAAACATCAATAAAACTCCAAATCTATTTAAATCCATCATCTAAAGGTGCCATTCTTCATGGTTTGCATTTCGTACAAATGTTAACTGGTTTAATTCCTAAATAATGAGAATTTCTAACCACCTCGTGTTAATTAGGCTCCTCTTGTTGTTACCAGGACTATTTTTCATGCAATAATCTTGAAATTATCTTTTGTTTCTTTCATGATAAATATTTTCATTTTGACAAAAATGCCCGTGGACCATCAATTACATGAATTCATTCAATTTAACAAATAATGGAGTTCTTGATTTAGAATTGCATTTCTTATTGATATTAATTATAGAATACAAAAATAGAGAGTTCCTCCCATCATTTTTGTCAAGCAAGCCTCCTCTTTTGATTCCAAAACACACTTTTTGACACATTGAGCATGAAATATAACACATGTGGCTAAACAACCTAGTATATTAATTGAATCAAACATTTATAAACATCAATAAAACTCCAAATCTATTTAAATCCGTCATCTAAAGGTGCCATTCATCATGGTTTGCATTTCGCACAAATTTTAACTGGTTTAATTCCTAAATAATGAGAATTTCTAATCACCTAGTGTTAATTAGGCTCCTCTTGTTGTTACCAGGACTATTTTTCATGCAATAACCTTGAAATTAACTTTTGTTTCTTTCCTAATAACTATATTGATTATGAAAAATATGCACGTGGACCATCAATTACATGAATTCATTCAATTTAACAAACAATGGAGTCGTTGATTTTGAATTGCATTTCTTATTGATATTAGTTGTTGAATTCAAAAATAGAGAGTTCCTCGCATCATTTTTGGTTAACAAGGCTCCTCTTTTGATTCCAAAGCCACTTTTTGATACACTGATAATGAAATATAACACATGTTGTTAAACAACCTAGTATATTAATTGAATCAAACAAGCATCAACACCATTAAAAATCCAAATCTATAGAAATCCATCAACCAAAGGTGCCATTCATCACGGTTTCCATTTCGTCCAAATGTTAACTGGTTTAATTCCTAAAAAATGAGAATTTCTCATCACCTCATGTTAATTAGGCTCCTCTTGTTGTTACCAGGACTATTTTCCATGCAATAACCTTGAAATTAACTTTTGATTCTTTTTTAATAACTATATTCATTATGAAAAATATGCACGTGGACCATCAATTACATGAATTTATTCAATTTAACAAACAATGGAGTCGTTGATTTTGAATTGCATTTCTTATTGATATTAGTTTTTGAATTCAAAAATAGAGAGTTCCTCGCATCATTTTTGGTTAGCAAGTTTCCTCGTTTGATTCCAAACACACTTTTCGATACATTGAGCATGAAATATAACACATGTGGCTAAACAACCTAGTATATTAATTGAATCAAACATGTATAAACATCAATAAAACTCCAAATCTATTTAAATCCATCAACCAAAGGTGCCATTCATCACGGTTTGCATTTCGTACAGATGTTAACTGGTTTAATTATTAAATAATGAGAATTTCTAATCACCTCATGTTAATTAGGCTCCTCTTGTTGTTACCAGGACTATTTTCCATGCAATAACCTTGAAAAGAACTTTTGTTTCTCTCTTAATAACTATATTCATTATGAAAAAAATGCCCGTGGACCATCAATTACATGAATTCATTCAATTTAACAAACAATGCAGTCGTTGATTTTGAATTGCATTTCTTATTGATATTAGTTGTTGAATTCAAAAATAGAGAGTTCCTCGCATCATTTTTGGTTAGCAAGTTTACTCTTTTGATTCCAAAACACACTTTTTGATACATTGAGCATGAAATATAACAGATGTGGCTAAACAACCTAGTATATTAATTGAATCAAACATGCATAAACATCAATAAAACTCCAAATCTATTTAAATCCATCATCTAAAGGTGCGATTCATCACGGTTTCCATTTCGTCCAAATGTTAACTGGTTTAATTCCTAAATAATGAGAATTTCTAATCACCTCCTGTTAATTAGGCTCCTCTTGTTGTTACCAGGACTATTTTTCATGCAATAACCTTGAAATTAACTTTTGATTCTTTCTTAATAACTATATTCATTATGAAAAAAATGCCCATAGACCATCTATAAGATGAATTCATTGAATTTAACAAACAATGGAGTCCTTGATTTTGAATTGCATTTCTTATAGATATTAATTGTTGAATTCAAAAATAGAGAGTTCCTCGCATCATTTTTGGTTAGCAAGTTTCCTCGTTCCAAACACACTTTTTGATACATTGAGCATGAAATATAACACATGTGGCTAAACAACCTAGTATATTAATTGAATCAAACATGTATAAACATCAATAAAACTCCAAATCTATTTAAATCCGTCATCTAAAGGTGCCATTCATCATGGTTTGCATTTCGTACAAATTTTAACTGGTTTAATTCCTAAATAATGAGAATTTCTAATCACCTAGTGTTAATTAGGCTCCTCTTGATGTTACCAGGACTATTTTTCATGCAATAACCTTGAAATTAACTTTGGTTTCTTTCCTAATAACTATATTGGTTATGAAAAATATGCACATGGACCATCAATTACATGAATTTATTCAATTTAACAAACAATGGAGTCGTTGATTTTGAATTGCATTTCTTATTGATATTAGTTTTTGTATTCAAAAATAGAGAGTTCCTCGCATCATTTTTGGTTAGCAAGTTTCCTCGTTTGATTCCAAACACACTTTTTGATACATTGAGCATGAAATATAACACATGTGGCTAAACAACCTAGTATATTAATTGAATCGAACATGTATAAACATCAATAAAACTCCAAATCTATTTAAATCCATCAACCAAAGGTGCCATTCATCACAGTTTGCATTTCGTACAGATGTTAACTGGTTTAATTATTAAATAATGAGAATTTCTAATCACCTCATGTTAATTAGGCTCCTCTTGTTGTTACCAGGACTATTTTCCATGCAATAACCTTGAAAAGAACTTTTGTTTCTCTCTTAATAACTATATTCATTATGAAAAAAATGCCCGTGGACCATCAATTACATGAATTCATTCAATTTAACAATTAATGCAGTCGATGATTTTGAATTGCATTTCTTATTGATATTAGTTGTTGAATTCAAAAATAGAGAGTTCCTCGCATCATTTTTGGTTAGCAAGTTTACTCTTTTGATTCCAAACACACATTTTGATACATTGAGCATGAAATATAACAGATATGGCTAAACAACCTAGTATATTAATTGAATCAAACATGTATAAACATCAATAAAACTCCAAATCTATTTAAATCCATCATCTAAAGGTGCCATTCATCACGGTTTCCATTTTGTCCAAATGTTAACTGGTTTAATTCCTAAATAATGAGAATTTCTAATCACCTCCTGTTAATTAGGCTCCTCTTGTTGTTACCAGGACTATTTTTCATGCAATAACCTTGAAATTAACTTTTGATTCTTTCTTAATAACTATATTCATTATGAAAAAAATGCCCATAGACCATCTATAAGATGAATTCATTCAATTTAACAAACAATGGAGTCCTTGATTTTGAATTGCATTTCTTATAGATATTAATTGTTGAATTCAAAAATAGAGAGTTCCTCGCATCTTTTTTGGTTAGCAAGATTCCTCTTTTGATTCCAAACACACTTTTTGATACATTGATCTTGAAATATAACACATGTGGCAAAACAACCTAGTATATTAAATGAATCAAACATGTATAAACATCAATAAAACTCCAAATCTATTTAAATCCATCATCTAAAGGTGCCATTCTTCATGGTTTGCATTTCGTACAAATGTTAACTGGTTTAATTCCTAAATAATGAGAATTTCTAATCACCTCGTGTTAATTAGGCTCCTCTTGTTGTTACCAGGACTATTTTTTATGCAATAATCTTGAAATTATCTTTTGTTTCTTTCATGATAAATATTTTCATTTTGACAAAAATGCCCGTGTACCATCAATTACATGAATTCATTCAATTTAACAAATAATGGAGTTCTTGATTTTGAATTGCATTTCTTATTGATATTAATTATAGAATACAAAAATAGAGAGTTCCTCCCATCATTTTTGTCAAGCAAGCCTCCTCTTTTGATTCCAAAACACACTTTTTGATACATTGAGCATGAAATATAACACATGTGGCTAAACAACCTAGTATATTAATTGAATCAAACATGTATAAACATCAATAAAACTCCAAATCTATTTAAATCCGTCATCTAAAGGTGCCATTCATCATGGTTTGCATTTCGTACAAATTTTAATTGGTTTAATTCCTAAATAATGAGAATTTCTAATCACCTAGTGTTAATTAGGCTCCTCTTGTTGTTACCAGTACTATTTTTCATGCAATAACCTTGAAATTAACCTTTGATTCTTTCTTAATAACTATATTCATTATGAAAAAAATGCCCGTGGACCATCAATTACATGAATTCATTCAATTTAACAAACAATGGAGTCGTTGATTTTGAATTGCATTTCTTATTGATATTAGTTGTTGAATTCAAAAATAGAGAGTTCCTCGCATCATTTTTGGTTAACAAGGCTCCTCTTTTGATTCCAAAGCCACTTTTTGATACACTGATAATGAAATATAACACATGTGGTTAAACAACCTAGTATATTAATTGAATCAAACAAGCATAAACACCATTAAAAATCCAAATCTATATAAATCCATCAACCAAAGGTGCCATTCATCACGGTTTCCATTTCGTCCAAATGTTAACTGGTTTAATTCCTAAAAAATGAGAATTTCTCATCACCTCATGTTAATTAGGCTCCTCTTGTTGTTACCAGGACTATTTTCCATGCAATAACCTTGAAATTAACTTTTGATTCTTTCTTAATAACTATATTCATTATGAAAAATATGCACGTGGACCATCAATTACATGAATTTATTCAATTTAACAAACAATGGAGTCGTTGATTTTGAATTGCATTTCTTATTGATATTAGTTTTTGAATTCAAAAATAGAGAGTTCCTCGCATCATTTTTGGTTAGCAAGTTTCCTCGTTTGATTCCAAACACACTTTTTAATACATTGAGCATGAAATATAACACATGTGGCTAAACAACCTAGTATATTAATTGAATCAAACATGTATAAACATCAATAAAACTCCAAATCTATTTAAATCCATCATCTAAAGCTGCCATTCTTCATGGTTTCTATTTCGTACAAATGTTAACTGGTTTAATTTCTAAATAAAGCGAATTTCTAATCACCTTATGCTAACTAGACTCCTCTTGTTGTTACCAGGACTATTTTTCATGCAATAACCTTGAAATTAACTTTTGCTTCTCTCTTAATAACTATATTCATTATGAAAAATATGCACGTGGACCATCAATTACATGAATTCATTCAATTCCACAAGCAATGGAGTCATTGATCTTGAATTGCATTTCTTATTGATACTAATTGTTGAATTCAAAAATAGAGAGTTCTTGGCATCATTTTTGGTTAACAAGGCTCCTCTTTTGATTCCAAAGCCATTTTATGATACATTGATCATGAAATATAACACATATGGTTAAACAACATAATATATTAATTAAATTCAACAAGCATAAACAGCAATAAAAATCCAAATCTATTTAAATCCATCAGCCAAACGTGCCGTTTATCATGGTTTGAATTTCGTACAAATGTTAACTGGTTTAATTCCTAAATAATGAGAATTTCTAATCACATCATGTTAATTAGGCTCCTGTTGTTATTACAAGGACTATTTTTCATGCAAGAACCTTGAAATTAACTTTTGTTTCTTTCCTATTAACTATATTCATTATGAAAAATATGCACGTGGACCATCAATTACATGAATTCATTCAATTTAACAAACAATGGAGTCCCTGATTTTGAATTGTATTTCTTATAGATATTAATTGTGAAAATCAAAAATAGAGAGTTCCTCGCATCATTTTTGGTTAACAAGGCTCCTCTTTTGATTACAAAGCCACTTTTTGATACATTGAGCATGAAATATAAAACTTGTGGCAAAACAACCTAGTATATTAATTGAATCAAACATGTATAAACATCAATAAAACTGCAAATCTATTTAAATCCATCATCTAAAGGTGCCATTCTTCATGGTTTTTATTTCATACAAATGTTAACTGGTTTAATTCCTAAATAATGCGAATTTCTAATCACCTCATGTTAACTAGACTCCTCTTGTTGTTACCAGGACTATTTTTCATGCAATAACCTTGAAATTAACTTTTGCTTCTCTCTTAATAACTATATTCATTATGAAAAATATGTACGTGGACCATCAATTGCATGAATTCATTCAATTCAACAAACAATGGAGTCGTTGATCTTGAATTGCATTTCTTATTGATACTAATTGTTGAATTCAAAAATAGAGAGTTCTTGACATCATTTTTGGTTAACAAGGCTCCTCTTTTGATTCCAAAGCCATTTTTTGATACATTGATCACGAAATATAACACATGTGGTTAAACTACATAATATATAAATTAAATTAAACAAGCATAAACAGCAATAAAAATCCAAATCTATTTATATCCATCAGCCAAAGGTGCCGTTCATCATGGTTTGAATTTCGTACAAATGTTAACTGGTTTAATTCCTAAATAATGAGAATTTCTAATCACCTCATGTTAATTAGGCTCCTGTTGTTATTACCAAGACTATTTTTCATGCAATAACCTTGAAATTAACTTTTGTTTCTCTCTTAATAACTATATTCATTATGAAAAAATGCCCGTGTACTATCAATTACACCAATTCATTCAATTTAACAAACAATGGAGTCCTTAATTTTGAATTGCATTTCTTATTGATATAAATTATAGAATTCAAAAATAGAGAGTTTTTCTCATTATTTATGGTAATCAAGTTTCCTCTTTTGATTCCAAACACATTTTTTGATACGTTGATCATGAAATATAACACATGTGGTTAAACAACCTAGTATATTAATTGAATCAAACAAGCATAAACACCAATAAATGTCCAAATCTATTTATATCCATCGGCCAAAGGTGTCATTCATCACGGGTTGCATTTCTTACAAATGTTAACTGGTTTAATTCCTAAATAATGAGAATTTCTAATCACCTCAGGTTAATTAGGCTCCTCTTGTTGTTACCAGGACTATTTTTCATGCAATAACCTTGAAATTAACTTTTGATTCTTTCTTAATAACTATATTCATTATGAAAAAAAATGCCCACGCACCGTCTATAATATGAATTCATTCAATTTAACAAACAATGGAGTCCTTGATTTTGAATTGCATTTCTTATAGATATTAATTGTGAAATTCAAAAATAGAGAGTTCCTCGCATCATTTTTGGTTAACAAGTTTCCACTTTTGATTCCAAACACAATTTTTGATACATTGAGCATGAAATATAAAACATATGGCAAAACAACCTAGTATATTAATTGAATCAAACATGTATAAACATCAATAAAACCACAAATCTATTTAAATCCATCATCCAAAGGTGTCATTCTTCATGGTTTGTATTTCGTACAAATGTTAACTGGTTTAATTCCTAAATAATGTGAATTTCTAATCACCTCAAGTTAATTAAACTCCTCTTGTTGTTACCAATACTATTTTTCATGCAATAACCTTGAAATTAACTTTTGCTTCTCTCTTAATGACTATATTCATTATGAAAAAAATGCCACTGGACCATCAATTACACGAATTCATTCAATTTAACAAACAATGGAGTCCTTGATTTTGAATTGCATTTCTTATTGATATTAATTATAGAATTCAAAAATAGAGAGTTCCTCCCATCATTTATGGTTATCAAGTTTCCTCTTTTGATTCCAAACACATTTTTTGATACATTGATCATGAAATATAACACATGTGGTTAAACAACCTAGTATATTAATTGAATGAAACATGTATAAACATCAATCAAACTCCAAATCTATTTAAATCCATCATCTAAAGGTGCCATTCTTCATGGTTTCTATTTCGTACAAATGTTAACTGGTTTAATTCCTAAATAATGCGAATTTCTAATCACCTCATGTTAACTAGACTCCTCTTGTTGTTACCAGGACTATTTTTCATGCAATAACCTTGAAATTAACTTTTGCTTCTCTCTTAATAACTATATTCATTATGAAAAATATGCACGTGGACCATCAATTACATGAATTCATTCAATTCAACAAACAATGGAGTCGTTGATCTTGAATTGCATTTCTTATTGATACTAATTGTTGAATTCAAAAATAGAGAGTTCCTGGCATCATTTTTGGTTAACAAGGCTCCTTTTTTGATTCCAAAGCCATTTTTTGATACATTGATCATGAAATATAACACATGTGGTTAAACAACATAATATATTAATTAAATTAAACAAGCATAAACAGCAATAAAAATCCAAATCTATTTATATCCATCAGCCAAAGGTGTCATTCATCACGGGTTGTATTTCTTACAAATGTTAACTGGTTTAATTCCTAAATAATGTGAATTTCTAATCACCTCATGTTAATTAGACTCCTCTTGTTGTTACCAAGACTATTTTTCATGCAATCACCTTGAAATTAACTTTTGCTTCTCTCTTAATAACTATATTCATTATGAAAAAAATGCCCCTGGACCATCAATTACACGAATTCATTCAATTTAACAAACAATGGAGTCCTTGATTTTGAATTGCATTTCTTATTGATATTAATTATAGAATTCAAAAATAGAGAGTTCCTCCCATCATTTATGGTTATCAAGTTTCCTCTTTTGATTCCAAACACATTTTTTGATACATTGATCATGAAATATAACACATGTGGTTAAACAACCTAGTATATTAATTGAATCAAACAAGCATAAACACCAATAAAAATTCAAATCTATTTAGATCCATCAACCAAAGGTGTCATTCATCACAGTTTGCATTTCATACAAATGTTAACTGGTTTAATTTTCCTAAATAATGAGAATTTCTAATCACCTCATGTTAATTAGGCTCCTTTTGTTGTTACCAGGACTGTTTTTCATGCAATAAACTTGAAATTAACTTTTGATTCTTTCTTAATAACTATATTCATTATGAAAAAAATGCCCACACACCATCTATAATATGAATTCATTCAATTTAACAAACAATGGAGTCCTTGATGTTGCATTGCATTTCTTATAGATATTAATTGCTGAATTCAAAAATAGAGAGTTTCTCGCATGATTTTTGGTTAACAAGGTTCCTCTTTTGATTCCAAACACACTTTTTGATACATTAAGCATGAAATATAACACAGGTGGCTAAAAAACCTAGTATATTAATTGAATCAAACATGTATAAATATGAATAAAACTCCAAATCTATTTAAATCCATCATCTAAAGGTGCCAATCTTCATGGCTTGCATTTCGTACAAATGATAACTTGTTTAATTCCTAAATAATGAGAAATTCTAATCATCTCGTGTTAACGAGGCTCCTCTTGTTGTTACCAGGACTATTTTTCATGCAATAACCTTGAAATTAACTTTTGTTTCTTTCATGATAAATATTTTCATTTTGACAAAAATGCCCGTGGACCATCAATTACATGAATTCATTCAATTTAACAAACAATGGAGTTCTTGATTTTGAATTGCATTTCTTATTGATATTAATTATAAAATACAAAAATAGAGAGTTCCTCCCATCATTTTTGTCAAGCAAGCCTCCTCTTTTGATTCCAAAACACACTTTTTGACACATTTACCAAGAAATATAACACATGTGGCTAAACAACCTAGTATATTAATTGAATCAAACATGTATAAACATCAATAAAACTCCAAATCTATTTAAATCCATCATCTAAAGGTGCCATTCTTCATGGTTTCTATTTCGTACAAATGTTAACTGGTTTAATTCCTAAATAATGCGAATTTCTAATCACCTCATGTTAACTAGTCTCCTCTTGTTGTTACCAGGACTATTTTTCATGCAATAACCTTGAAATTAACTTTTGCTTCTCTCTTAATAACTATATTCATTATGAAAAATATGCACGTGGACCATCAATTACATGAATTCATTCAATTCAACAAACAATGGAGTCGTTGATCTTGAATTGCATTTCTTATTGATACTAATTGTTGAATTCAAAATTAGAGAGTTCCTGGCATCATTTTTGGTTAACAAGGCTCCTCTTTTGATTCCAAAGCCATTTTTTGATACATTCATCATTAAATATAACACATGTGGTTAAACAACATAATATATTAATTAAATTAAACAAGCATAAACAGCAATAAAAATCCAAATCTATTTAAATCCATCAGCCAAAGGTGCCGTTCATTATGAAAAAATGCCCGTGGACTATCAATTACACCAATTCATTCAATTTAACAAACAATGGAGTCCTTGATTTTGAATTGCATTTCTTATTGATATAAATTATAGAATTCAAAAATAGAGAGTTCCTCTCATCATTTATGGTTATGAAGTTTCCTCTTTTGATTCCAAACACATTTTTTGATACATTGATCATGAAATATAACACATGTGGTTAAACAACCTAGTATATTAATTGAATCAAACAAGCATAAACACCAATAAAAATCCAAATCTATTTATATCCATCAGCCAAAGGTGTCATTCAACACAGGTTGCATTTCTTACAAATGTTAACTAGTTTAATTCCTAAATAATGAGAATTTCTAATCACCTCAGGTTAATTAGGCTCCTCTTGTTGTTACCAGGACTATTTTTCATGCAATAACCTTGAAATTAACTTTTGATTCTTTCTTAATAACTATATTCATTATGAAAAAAATGCCCACACACCATCTATAATATGAATTCATTCAATTTAACAAACAATGGAGTCCTTGATTTTGAATTGCATTTCTTATAGATATTAATTGTTGAATTCAAAAATAGAGAGTTCCTCGCATCATTTTTGGTGAACAAGGTTCCTCTTTTGATTCCAAACACACTTTTTGATACATTAAGCATGAAATATAACACAGGTGGCTAAAAAACCTAGTATATTAATTGAATCAAACATGTATAAATATGAATAAAACTCCAAATCTATTTAAATCCATCATCTAAAGGTGCCAATCTTCATGGTTTGCATTTCGTACAAATGATAACTTGTTTAATTCCTAAATAATGAGAAATTCTAATCACCTCGTGTTAACGAGGCTCCTCTTGTTGTTACCAGGACTATTTTTCATGCAATAACCTTGAAATTAACTTTTATTTCTTTCCTAATAACTATATTCATTATGAAAAATATGCACGTGGACCATCAATTACATGAATTCATTCAATTTAACAAACAATGGAGTCCTTGATTTTGAATTGCATTTCTTATAGATATTAATTGTGAAATTCAAAAATAGAGAGTTCCTCGCATCATTTTTAGTTAACAAGGCTCCTCTTTTGATTCCAAAGCCACATTTTGATACATTGAGCATGAAATATAAAACAAGTGGCAAAACAACCTAGTATATTAATTGAATCAAACATGTATAAACATCAATAAAACTCCAAATCTATTTAAATCCATCATCCAAAGGTGCCATGCTTCATGGTTTGTATTTCGTACAAATGTTAACTAGTTTAATTCCTAAATAATGCGAATTTCTAATCACCTCATGTTAACTAGACTCCTCTTGTTGTTACCAGGACTATTTTTCATGCAATAACCTTGAAATTAACTTTTGTTTCTTTCCTAATAACTATATTCATTATCTAAAATATGCACGTGGACCATCAATTACATGAATTCATTCAATTTAACAAACAATGGAGTCCTTGATTTTGAATTGCATTTCTTATAGATATTAATTGTGAAATTCAAAAATAGAGAGTTCCTCGCATCATTTTTGGTTAACAAGGCTCCTCTTTTGATTCCAAAGCCACTTTTTGATACATTGAGCATGAAATATAAAACAAGTGGCAAAACAACCTAGTATATTAATTGAATCAAACATGTATAAACATCAATAAAACTCCAAATCTATTTAAATCCATCATCCAAAGGTGCCATTCTTCATGGTTTGTATTTCTTACAAATGTTAACTAGTTTAATTCCTAAATAATGCGAATTTCTAATCACCTCATGTTAACTAGACTCCTCTTGTTGTTACCAGGACTATTTTTCATGCAATAACCTTGAAATTAACTTTTGCTTCTCTCTTAATAACTATATTCATTATGAAAAAAATGCCCCTGGACCATCAATTACACGAATTCATTCAATTTAACAAACAATGGAGTCCTTGATTTTGAATTGCATTTCTTATTGATATTAATTATAGAATTCAAAAATAGAGAGTTCATCCCATCATTTATGGCTATCAAGTTTCCTCTTTTGATTCCAAACACATTTTTTGATAGATTCATCATGAAATATAACACATGTGGTTAAACAACTTAGTATATTAATTGAATCAAACAAGCATAAACAACAATAAAAATCCAAATCTATTTAGATCCATTAGCCAAAGTGTCATTCATCACGGTTTGCATTTCATACAAATGTTAACTGGTTTAATTCCTAAATAATGAGAATTTCTAATCACCTCATGTTAATTAGGCTCCTCTTGTTGTTACCAGGACTGTTTTTCATGCAATTACCTTGAAATTCACTTTTGTTTCTTTCCTAATAACTATATTCATTATGAAAAATATGCACGTGGACCATCAATTACATGAATTCATTCAATTTAACAAACAATGGAGTCATTGATTTTGAATTGCATTTCTTATAGATATTAATTGTTGAATTCAAAAATAGAGAGTTCCTCGCATCATTTTTGGTTAACAAGGTTCCTCTTTTGATTCCAAACACACTTTTTGATACATTAAGCATGAAATATAACACAGGTGGCTAAAAAACCTAGTATATTAATTGAATCAAACATGTATAAATATGAATAAAACTCCAAATCTATTTAAATCCATCATCTAAAGGTGCCAATCTCCATGGTTTGCATTTCGTACAAATGTTAACTTGTTTAATTCCTAAATAATGAGAAATTCTAATCACCTCGTGTTAACGAGGCTCCTCTTGTTGTTACCAGGACTATTTTTCATGCAATAACCTTGAAATTAACTTTTGTTTCTTTCCTAATAACTATATTCATTATGAAAAATATGCACGTGGACCATCAGTTACATGAATTCATTCAATTTAACAAACAATGGAGTCCTTGATTTTGAATTGCATTTCTTATAGATATTAATTGTTACATTCAAAAATAGAGAGTTCCTCCCATCATTTTTGTCCAGCAAGCCTCCTCTTTTGATTCCAAAACACACTTTTTGACACATTTACCATGAAATATAACACATGCGGTTAAAAAACCTAGTATATTAATTGAATCAAACAGGTATAAGTAGTAGTAAAAATCCAAATCTATTTAAATCCATCAGCCAAAGGTGCAATTCACCATGGTTTGCATTTCATACAAATGTTAACTGGTTTCATTCCTAAATAATGAGAATTTCTAATCACCTCATGTTAATTAGCTCTTGTTGTTTTTACCAGGACTATTTTTCATGCAATAAGCTTGAAATGAACTTTTGTTTCTCTCTCAATAACTATATTCATTATGAAAAAAATGCCCATGGACTATCAATTACACGAATTCATTCAATTTAACAAACAATGGAGTCCTTGATTTTGAATTGCATTTCTTATTGATATTAATTATAGAATTCAAAAATAGAGAGTTCCTCCCATCATTTATGGTTATCAAGTTTCCTCTTTTGATTCCATACACATTTTTTGATACATTGATCATGAAATATAACACATGTGGTTAAACAACCTTGTATATTATTGAATGAAACATGAATAAACATCAATAAAACTCCAAATCTATTTATATCCATCATCTAAAGGTGCCATTCTTCATGGTTTGCATTTCATACAAATGTTAACTGGTTTAATTCCTAAATAATGAGAATTTCTAATCACCTCGTGTTAATTAGGCTCCCCTTGTTGTTACCAGGACTATTTTTCATGCAATAACCTTGAAATTAACTTTTGTTTCTTTCCTAATAACTATATTCATTATGAAAAAAATGCTTCTGGACCATCAATTACACGAATTCATTCAATTTAACAAACAATGGAGTCGTTGATTTTGAATTGCATTTCTTATTGATATTAATTATAGAATTCAAAAATAGAGAGTTCCTCCCATCATTTATGGTTATCAAGTTTCCTCTTTTGATTCCAAACACATTTTTTGATACATTGATCATGAAATATAACACATGTGGTTAAACAACCTAGTATATTAATTGAATCAAACAAGAATAAACACCAATAAAAATTCAAATCTATTTAGATCCATCAGCCAAAGGTGTCATTCAACACGCTTTGAATTTCATACAAAAGTTAACTGGTTTAATTCCTAAATAATGAGAATTTCTAATGACCTCATGTTAATTAGGCTCCTCTTGTTGTTACCAAGACTGTTTTTCATGCAATAACCTTGAAATTCACTTTTGTTTCTTTCCTCTTAACTATATTCATTATGAAAACTATGCACGTGGACCATCAATTACATGAATTCATTCAATTTAACAAACAATGGAGTCGTTGATTTTGAATTGCATTTCTTATTGATATTAATTATAGAATTCAAAAATAGAGAGTTCCTCCCATCATTTATGGTTATCAAGTTTCCTCTTTTGATTCCAAACACATTTTTTGATACATTGATCATGAAATATAACACATGTGGTTAAACAACCTTGTATATTATTGAATGAAACATGAATAAACATCAATAAAACTCTAAATCTATTTAAATCCATCATCTAAAGGTGCCATTCTTCATGGTTTTCATTTCGTACAAATGTTAACTGGTTTAATTCCAAAATAATGAGAATTTCTAATCACCTCATGTTAATTAGGCTCCTCTTGTTGTTACCAGGACTATTTTTCATGCAATAACCTTGAAATTAACTTTTGATTCCTTCTTAATAACTATATTCATTATGAAAAAAATGCCCATAGACCGTCTATAAGATGAATTCATTCAATTTAACAAACAATGGAGTCCTTGATTTTGAATTGCATTTCTTATAGATATTAATTGTTGAATTCAAAAATAGAGAGTTCCTCGCATCATTTTTGGTTAGCAAGTTTCCTCTTTTGATTCCAAACACACTTTTTGATACATTGAGCATGAAATATAACACATGTGGCTAAACAACCTAGTATATTAATTGAATCAAACATGTATAAACATCAATAAAACTCCAAATCTATTTAAATCCATCATCTAAAGATGCCATTCTTCATGGTTTGCATTTCGTACAAATGTTAACTGGTTTAATTCCTAAATAATGAGAATTTCTCATCACCTCGTGTTAATTAGGCTCCTCTTATTGTTACCAGGACTATTTTTCATGCAACAATCTTGAAATTAACTTTTGTTTCTTTCATGACAAATATTTTCATTTTGACAAAAAAGGCCGTGGACCATCAATTACATGAATTCATTCAATTTGACAAACAATGGAGTTCTTGATTTTGAATTGCATTTCTTATTGATATTAATTATAGAATAGAAAAATAGGGAGTTCCTCCCATCATTTTTGTCAAGCAAGCCTCCTCTTTTGATTCCAAAACATACTTTTTGACACATTTACCAAGAAATATAACAAATGTGGCTAAACAACCTAGTATATTAATTGAATCAAACATGTATAAACATCAATAAATCTCCAAATCTTTTTAAATCCATCATCTAAAGATGCCATTCTTCATGGTTTTGCATTTCGTACAAATGTTAACTTGTTTAATTCCTAAATAATGAGAATTTCTAATCACCTCGTGTTAATTAGGCTCCTCTTGTTGTTACCAGGACTATTTTTCATGCAATAATCTTGAAATTAACTTTTGTTTCTTTCATAATAAATATTTTCATTTTGACAAAAATGCCCGTGGACCATCAATTACATGAATTCATTCAATTTAACAAACAATGGAGTTCTTGATTTTGAATTGCATTTCTTATCGATATTAATTATAGAATAGAAAAATAGGGAGTTCCTCCCATCATTTTTGTCAAGCAAGCCTCCTCTTTTGATTCCAAAACATACTTTTTGACACATTTACCAAAAAATATAACAAATATGGCTAAACAACCTAGTATATTAATTGAATCAAACATGTATAAACATCAATAAATCTCCAAATCTTTTTAAATCCATCATCTAAAGAGCCATTCTTCATGGTTTGCATTTCGTACAAATGTTAACTGGTTTAATTCCTAAATAATGAGAATTTCTAATCACCTCGTGTTAATTAGGCTCCTTTTGTTGTTACCAAGGCTATTTTTCATGCAATAATCTTGAAATTAACTTTTGTTTCTTTCATGATAAATATTTTCATTTTGACAAAAATGCCCGTGGACCATTAATTACATGAATTCATTCAATTTAAAAAACAATGGAGTTCTTGATTTTGTATTGCATTTCTTATCGATATTAATTATAGAATTCAAAAATAGAGAGTTCCTCCCATCATTTTTGGTTATCAAGTTTCCTCTTTTGATTCCGAACATATTTTTTGATACATTGATCATGAAATATAACTCATGTGGTTAAACAACCTAGTATATTAATTGAATCAAACAAGCATAAACACCAATAAAAATCCAAATCTATTTAAATCCATCAACCAAAGGTGTCATTCATCATGATTTGCATTTCGTACAGATGTTAACTGGTTTAATTATCAAATAATGAGAATTTCTAATCATCTCATGTTAATTAGGCTCCTCTTGTTGTTTCCAGGACTATTTTTCATGCAATAACCTGGAAATTAACTTTTGATTCTTTCTTAAGAACTATATTCATTATGAAAAAAATGCACGTGGACCATCAATTACATGAATTCATTCAATTTAACAAACAATGGAGTCGTTGATTTTGAATTGCATTTCTTATTGATATTAGTTGTTGAATTCAAAAATAGAGAGTTCCTCGCATCATTTTTGGTTACCAAGGCTCATCTTTTGATTCTAACGCCACTTTTTGATACATTGATAATGAAATATAACACATGTGGTTAAACAACCTAGTATATTAATTGAATCAAACAAGCATAAACACCAATAAAAATCCAAATCTATATAAAACCATCAACCAAAGGTGCCATTCGTCACGGTTTCCATTTCGTCCAAATGTTAACTGGTTTAATTCCTAAATAATGAGAATTTCTAATCACCTCGTGTTAATTAGGCTCCTCTTGTTGTTACCAGGACTATGTTTCATGCAATAATCTTGAAATTAACTTTTGTTTCTTTCATGATAAATATTTTCATTTTGACAAAAATGCCCGTGGACCATCAATTACATGAATTCATTCAATTTAACAAACAATGGAGTTCTTGATTTTGAATTGCATTTCTTATCAATATTAATTATAGAATTCAAAAATAGAGAGCTCTTCCCATCATTTCTGGTTATCAAGTTTCCTCTTTTGATTCCGAACATATTTTTTTATACATTGATCATGAAATATAACACATCTGGTTAAACAAACTAGTATATTAATTGAATGAAACAAGCATAAACACCAATAAAAATCCAAATCTATTTAAATCCATCAACCAAAGGTGCCATTCATCACGGTTTGCATTTCGTACAGATGTTAACTAGTTTAATTATTAAATAATGAGAATTTCTATTCACCTCATGTTAATTAGGCTCCTCTTGTTGTTACCAGGACTATTTTCCATGCAATAACCTTGAAAAGAACTTTTGTTTCTCTCTTAAGAACTATATTCATTATGAAAAAAATGCCCGTGAACCATTAATTACATGAATTCATTCAATTTAACAAACAATGGAGTCGTTGATTTTGAATTGCATTTCTTATTGATATTAATTATAGAATTCAAAAATAGAGAGTTCCTCCTATCATTTCTGGTTATCAAGTTTCCTCTTTTGATTCCAAACACATTTTTTGATACATTGATCATGAAATATAACACATGTAGTTAAACAACCTAGTATATTAATTGAATCAAACAAGCATAAACACCAATAAAAATCCAAATCTATTTAAATCCATCAACCAAAGGTGTTATTCATCACAGTTTCCATTTCGTCCAAATGTTAACTGGTTTAATTCCAAAATAATGAGAATTTCTAATCACCTCATGTTAATTAGGCTCCTCTTGTTGTTACCAGGACTATTTTTCATGCCATAACCTTGAAATTAACTTTTGATTCTTTCTTAATAACTATATTCATTATGAAAAAAATGCCCATAGACCATCTATAAGATCAATTCATTCAATTTAACAAACAATGGAGTCCTTGATTTTGAATTGCATTTCTTATAGATATTAATTGTTGAATTCAAAAATAGAGAGTTCTTCCCATCATTTCTGGTTATCAAGTTTCCTCTTTTGATTCCGAACATATTTTTTGATACATTGATCATGAAATATAACACATGTAGTTAAACAACCTAGTATATTAATCGAATCAAACAAGCATAAACACCAATAAAAATCCAAATCTATTTAAATCCATCAACCAAAGGTGCCATTCATCACAGTTTCCATTTCGTCCAAATGTTAACTGGTTTAATTCCAAAATAATGAGAATTTCTAATTACCTCATGTTAATTAGGCTCCTCTTGTTGTTACCAGGACTATTTTTCATGCAATAACCTTGAAATTAACTTTTGATTCTTTCTTAATAACTATATTCATTATGAAAAAAATGCCCATAGACCATCTATAAGATCAATTCATTCAATTTAACAAATAATGGAGTCCTTGATTTTGAATTGCATTTCTTATAGATATTAATTGTTGAATTCAAAAATAGAGAGTTCTTCGCATCATTTTTGGTTTGCAAGTTTCCTCTTTTGATTTCAAACACACTTTTTGATACACTGAGCATGAAATATAACATATGTGGCTAAACAACCTAGTATATTAATTGAATCAAACATGTATAAACATCAATAAAACTCCAAATCTATTTAAATCTGTCATCTAAAGGTGTCATTCTTCATGGTTTGCATTTCGTACAAATGTTAACTGGTTTAATTCCTAAATAATGAGAATTTCTAATCACCTCGTGTTAATTAGGCTCCTCTTGTTGTTACCAGGACTATTTTTCATGCAACAACCTTAAAATTAACTTTTGTTTCTTCCCTAATAACTATATTTATTATGATAAATATGTACGTGGACCATCAATTACGTGAATTCATTCAATTTAACAAACAATGGAGTCGTTGATTTTGAATTGCATTTCTTATTGATATTAATTGTTGAATTCAAAAATAGAGAGTTCCTCGCATCATTTTTGGTTAGCAAGTTTCCTCTTTTGATTCCAAACACACTTTTTGATACATTGAGCACGAAATAAAACACATGTGGCTAAACAACCTAGTATATTAATTGAATCAACAAGCATAAACACCAATAAAAATCCAAATCTATTTAAATCCATCAACCAAAGGTGTCATTCATCACGGTTTCCATTTCGTCCAAATGTTAACTGGTTTAATTCCTAAAATAATGAGAATTTCAAATCACCTCATGTTAATTAGGCTCCTCTTGTTATTACCAGGACTATTTTTCATGCAACAACCTTGAAATTAACTTTTGTTTCTTCATTTTTGTTAAGCAAGCCTCCTCTTTTGATTCCAAAACACACTTTTTGACACATTTACCATGAAATATAACACATGAGGCTAAACAACATAGTATATTAATTGAATCAAACATGTATAAACATCAATAAAACTCCAAATCTATTTAAATCCATCATCTAAACGTGCCATTCTTCATGGTTTGCATTTCGTAAAAATGTTAATTGGTTTAATTCCTAAATAATGAGAATTTCTAATCACCTCACGTTAATTAGGCTCCTCTTGTTGTTACCAGAACTATTTTTCACGCAATAATCTTGAAATTAACTTTTGTTTCTTGGATAATAGATATTTTCATTTTGAGAAAAATGCCCATGGACCATCAATTACATGAATTCATTCAATTTAACAAATAATGGAGTTCTTGATATTGAATTGCATTTCTTATTGATATTAATTATATAATTCAAAAATAGAGAGTTCCTCCCATCATTTCTGGTTATCAAGGTTCCTCTTTTGATTCGGAACACATTTTTTGATACATTGATCATGAAATATAACTCATGTGATTAAACAACCTAGTATATTAATTGAATCCAACAAGCATAAACACCAATAAAAGTCCAAATCTATTTAAATCCATCAACCAAAGGTGCCATTCATCACAGTTTGTATTTCGTACAGATGTTAACTGGTTTAATTATTCAATAATGAGAATTTCTAATCACCTCATGTTAATTAGGCTCCTCTTGTTGTTACCAGGACTATTTTCCATGCAATAACCTTGGAAAGAACTTTTGTTTCTCTCTTAATAACTATATTCATTATGAAAAAAATGCCCATGGACCATCAATTACATGAATTCATTCAATTTAACAAACAATGGAGTCGTTGATTTTGAATTGCATTTCTTATTGATATTAATTGTTGAATTCAAAAATAGAGAGTTCCTCGCATCATTTATGGTTTACAAGGCTCCACTTTTGATTCCAAAGCCACTTTTTGATACATTGATAATTAAACATAACACGAGGTTAAACAACCTAGTATATTAATTGAATCAAACAAGCATAAACACCAATAAAAATCCAAATCTATATAAATCCATCAACCAAAGGTGCCATTCATCATGGTTTCCATTTCGTCCAAATGATAACTAGTTTAGTTCCTAAATAATGAGAATTTCTAATCACCTCATGTTAATTAGGCTCGTCTTGTAGTTACCAGGACTATTTTTCATGCAATAACCTTGAAATTAACTTTTGATTCTTTCTTAATAACTATATTCATTATGAAAAAATGCCCATAGACCATCTATAAGATGAATTCATTCAATTTAACAAACAATGGAGTCGTTGATTTTTGAATTGCATTTCTTATTGATATTAATTGTTGAATTCAAAAATAGAGAGTTCCTCGCATCATTTTTGGTTAGCAAGTTTCCTCTTTTGATTCCAAACACACTTTTTGATACATTTAGCACGAAATATAACACATGTGGCTAAACAACCTAGTATATTAATTGAATCAACAAGCATAAACACCAATAAAAATCCAAATCTATTTAAATCCATCAACCAAAGGTGTCATTCATCACGGTTTCCATTTCGTCCAAATGTTAACTGGTTTAATTCCAAAATAATGAGAATTTCTAATCACCTCATGTTAATTACGCTCCTCTTGTTGTTACCAGGACTATTTTTCATACAATAACCTTGAAATTAACTTTTGATTCTTTCTTAATAACTATATTCATTATGAAAAAAATGCCCATAGACCATCTATAAGATCAATTCATTCAATTTAACAAACAATGGAGTCCTTGATTTTGAATTGCATTTCTTATAGATATTAATTGTTGAATTCAAAAATAGAGAGTTCTTCGCATCATTTTTGGTTTGCAAGTTTCCTCTTTTGATTTCAAACACACTTTTTGATACACTGAGCATGAAACATAACACATGTGGCTAAACAACCTAGTATATTAATTGAATCAAACATGTATAAACATCAATAAAACTCCAAATCTATTTCAATCCGTCATAATAAATATTTTCATTTTGACAAAAATGCCCGTAGACCATTAAATCATCTTATGTGTCATTCGTAACAACTATATTCATTGTGAAAACAATGCCCATCAACCATTTATAAGATCAATTCATTGAAACCAAACAAATAATGCAGTCCGTGATCTTGAATTGCATTTCTTATTGATGTTTATCGGTTGAATTCCAAAAGAAAGAGTACCTCCCATCTTTTTTGTTTATCAAGGAACCTTCTTTGGTTCCAAACACAATTTTTGATACAGTCATCATGGAAATTAACAATTGTGGATAGACAATTTAGTATATTAATCAATATAAACAAGTCTAAAAACTATTAACACTCTGAATCTATTTATATCCATCAACCAAAGGAAACATTCATCTTTGTTTGCAATTCATTGTAAGGTAATCTGTTCAAATTCCAAAATAATTAGACTTTCCAATCATCAATGATTATTTAAATCCATCAACCAAAGGTGCCATTCATCACAGTTTCCATTTCGTCCAAATGTTAACTGGTTTAATTCTTAAATAATGAGAATTTCTAATCACCTCATGTTAATTAGGCTCCTCTTGTTGTTACCAGGACTATTTTTCATCCAATAATAATGAAATTAACTTTTGACTCTTTCTTAATAACTATATTCATTATGAAAAAAATGCCCATAGACCATCTATAAGATGAATTCATTCAATTTAAGAAACAATGGAGTCCTTGATTTTGAATTGCATTTCTTATAGATATTAATTGTTGAATTCAAAAATAGAGAGCTCCTCGCATCATTTTTGGTTAGCAAGTTTCCTCTTTTGATTCCAAACACACTTTTTGATACATTGAGCATGAAATATAACACATGTGGCTAAACAACCTAGTATATTAATTGAATCAAACATGTATAAACATCAATAAAACTCCAAATCTATTTCAATCCGTCATCTAAAGGTGCCATTCTTCATGGTTTGCATTTCGTACAAATGTTAACTGGTTTAATTCCAAAATAATGAGAATTTCTAATCACCTCGTGTTAATTAGGCTCCTCTTTTTGTTACCAGGACTATATTTCACGCAATAATCATGAAATTAACTTTTGTTTCTTTCATAATAAATATTTTCATTTTGACAAAAATGCCCGTGGACCATCAATTACATGAATTCATTCAATTTAACAAACAATGGAGTTCTTGATTTTGAATTGCATTTCTTATTGATACTAATTATAGAATTCAAAAATAAAGAGTTCCTCCCATCATTTGTGGTTATCAAGTTTCCTCTTTTGATTCCGAACACATTTTTTGATACATTGATCATGAAATATAACTCATGTGATTAAACAACCTAGTATATTAATTGAATCCAACAAGCATAAACACCAATAAAAGTCCAAATCTATTTAAATCCATCAACCAATGGTGCCATTCATCACAATTTCATTTCGTACAGATGTTAACTGGTTTAATTATTAAATAATGAGAATTTCTAATCACCTTGTGTTAATTAGGCTCCTCTTGTTGTTACCAGGACTATATTTCACTCAATAATCTTGAAATTAACTTTTGTTTCTTTTATAATAAATATTTTCATTTTGACAAAAATGCCCGTGGACCATCAATTACATGAATTCATTCAATTTAACAAACAATGGAGTTGTTGATTTTGAATTGCATTTCTTATTGATATTAATTATAGAATTCAAAAATAGAGAGTTCCTCCCATCATTTCTGGTTATCAAGTTTCCTCTTTTCATTCCGAACACATTTTTTGATACATTGATCATGAAATATAACTCATGTGGTTAAACAACCTAGTATATTAATTGAATCAAACAAGCATAAACACCAATAAAAATCCAAATCAATTTAAATCCATCAACCAAAGGTGCCATTCATCACGGTTTCCATTTCGTCCAAATGTTAACTGGTTTAATTCCTAAATAATGACAATTTCTAATCACCTCATGTTAATTAGGCTCCTCTTGTTGTTACCAGGACTATTTTTCATTCAATAACCTTGAAATTAACTTTTGATTTTTTCTTAATAACTATATTCATTATGAAAAAAATGCCCATAGACCATCTATAAGATGAATTCATTCAATTTAACAAACAATGGAGTCCTTGATTTTGAATTGCATTTCTTATAGATATTAATTGTTGAATTCAAAAATAGAGAGTTCCTCGCATCATTTTTGGTGAGCAAGTTTCCTCTTTTGAATACAAACACACTTTTTGATACATTGAGCATGAAATATAACACATGTGGCTAAACAACCTAGTATATTAATTGAATCAAACATGTATAAACATCAATAAAACTTCAAATCTATTTAAATCCGTCATCTAAAGCTGCCATTCTTCATGGTTTACATTTCGTACAAATTTTAACTGGTTTAATTCCTAAATAATGAGAATTTCTAATCATCTCGTGTTAATTAGGCTCCTCTTGTTGTTACCAGGACTTTTTTTCATGCAATAACCTTGAAATTAACTTTTGATTTTTTCTTAATAACTATATTCATTATGAAAAAAATGTCGATAGACCATCTATAAGATGAATTCATTCAATTTAACAAACAATGGAGTCCTTGATTTTGAATTGCATTTCGTATAGATATTAATTGTTGAATTCAAAAATAGAGAGTTCCTCGCATCATTTTTGGTGAGCAAGTTTCCTCTTTTGAATACAAACACACTTTTTGATACATTGAGCATGAAATATAACACATGTGGCTAAACAACCTAGTATATTATTGAATCAAACATGTATAAACACCAATAAAAATCCAAATCTATTTAAATCCATCAACCAAAGGTGTCATTCATCATGGTTTCATTTCGTACAGATGTTAACTGGTTTAATTATTAAATAATGAGAATTTCTAATCACCTCATGTTAATTAGGCTCCTCTTGTTGTTACTAGGACTATTTTCCATGCAATAACCTTGGAAATAACTTTTGTATCTCTCTTAATAACTATATTCATTATGAAAAAAATGCCCATAGACCATCTATAAGATGAATTCATTCCATTTAACAAACAATCGAGTCCTTGATTTTGAATTGCATTTCTTATAGATATTAATTATAGAATTCAAAAATAGAGAGTTCCTCCCATCATTTCTGGTTATCAAGTTTCCTCTTTTCAATCCGAACACATTTTTTTATACATTGATCATGAAATATAACTCATGTGGTTAAACAACCTAGTATATTAATTGAATCAAACAAGCATAAACACCAATAAAAATCCAAATCTATTTAAATCCATCAACCAAAGGTGTCATTCATCACGGTTTCCATTTCTTCCAAATTTTAACTGGTTTCATTCCTAAATAATGAGAATTTCTAATCACCTCATGTTAATTAGGCTCCTCTTGTTGTTACCAGGACTATTTTTCATGCAATAACCTTGAAATTAACTTTTGATTTTTTCTTAATAACTATATTCATTATGAAAAAAATGCCCATAGACCATCTATAAGATGAATTCATTCAATTTAACAAACAATGGAGTCCTTGATTTTGAATTGCATTTCTTATAGATATTAATTGTTGAATTTCAAAAATAGAGAGTTCCTCGCATCATTTTTTGGTGAGCAAGTTTCCTCCTTTTGAATACAAACACACTTTTTGATACATTGAGCATGAAATATAACACATGTGGCTAAACAACCTAGTATATTAATTGAATCAAACATGTATAAACATCAATAAAACTCCAAATCTATTTAAATCCGTCATCTAAAGATGCCATTCTTCATGGTTTACATTTCGTACAAATGTTAACTGGTTTAATTCCTAAATAATGAGAATTTCTAATCACCTCGTGTTAATTAGGCTCCTCTTGTTGTTACCAGGACTTTTTTTCATGCAATAACCTTGAAATTAACTTTTGTTTCCTTCCTAATAACTATATTCATTATGAAAAATATGCACGTGGACCATCAATTACATGAATTCATTCAATTTATCAAACAATGGAGTCGTTGATTTTGAATTGCTTTTCTTATTGATATTAAATGTTGAATTCAAAAATAGGGAGTTCCTTGCATCATTTTTGGTTAACAACGCTCCTCTTTTGATTCCAAAGTCACTTTTTGATACATTGATCATGAAATATACCACATGTGGTTAAAGAACCTAGTATAATAATTGATTCAAACAATCATAAACACCAATAAAAATCCAAATCTATTTAAATCCATCAACCAAAGGTGCCATTCATCACAGTTTGTATTTAGTACAGATGTTAACTGGTTTAATTATTA